>JAKIJQ010000274.1:0-167111 GCA_023373905.1 Rhizoglyphus robini | reverse complement strand
AATTTTGGGGTGAATGATTCAATGTACAAAAAAATGTGGAAAACAGACAAAATTGTCAGGAAGAGAAAAAGGTTAATCAACAATTTATAAGAAAAAACTCATTTGTAAACATAATTTGTGCATATATAATAACATATTATAAATAATTAAAATATTTTAATTGAACAAAATTTTATTATTGATTTAGAATTACAATTTTGCTTGTTCTTGGTTATATAAAACAATAAAATATATGAATTGGTATTGGGAAATATTATTGACAATATTTGAATATAGCACTGGATTATTTGTTTTTGTGTTTTGGGGATTAATTGAACATGTAGAATAAGTTTGGTGTTTACTATGTGTGTGTGTGGATTAAAATAGATATTGTTGTTGTTGGGTAGTGTTGATAGAATCGATAAGTTTGGGTTGTGAAGCTTTAGGGGCAATGTTACTTGTGATAGAGTGTGAGTCTGTTGTGATAGTTTGGCTTGTGATTGTGTAGTTAGTTGTGTGGCTCAATCAAGAGTAGGGAACTTCTGATGGATTTAGCTAAGTTCCTTAAAAAAAATTTCAAAATGTCACAGAACAAGAAAATGAGTTTGACTGCACTGTTTTTAGCTGGTTAATTTTAAAATTGCGAATTACTTGCAAGCTGTTTCATTTGTTCACTCAAAAATCAGCAACTTCATTTTTTTGGTGACTACTTCGGGCAACATCAAGCGGAGTTTGCCCTTTGGAATTTTTAGCCGCAATGTCAATGCAAATTTGTCGAGTCAATAATTTCACAGTTTCCAAATGACTCCCCTCAGCAGCTGAATGCAATGGCGTATTTTTCAAATGATCAATAGCATTCACATGCGCGCCTCTTTCAAGCAAAAATTGCACATTCACAGAATCACCCTGAAGAGCAGCCTTATGCAGAATTGTCTGTTCCTGTTTGTTTCTGTACTCAAAAACCAAATACTCAATCAACTTGTCATGCACTCGACCATCAATCAGTAAATCAAACCAAGTTTGGTTGACAGAATTTTTGTGATTATTATAAGCGTCTTTGTCGAGCAAATATTTAAGCATTTCAATGCTATCTTCATCAATTGCACCGTGCAGTGGAGTGTTGCCGGAGATGCCGACAGTTTGAACATCGGCACCGTTTTCAATCAAATACTTGGCAATATCTAATTTGTGTTTAACGATTGAAAGATAGACTAAATTATCGGATTTGTTAGCATCAAATTGCTTAACATCTGCACCTTTCGAATGCAACAATTTGATCATATCCAATTGACCATTGTAATAGATTGCACGATACAGCGGAGTCTGACCGTCATCCTCATCCTTTACATTGACAGAAATGTTTTTGTTCAAATACTGCTCAACTAGTTTAATGTTGTTTTGTGCTGAAGCAAAAAATAGTGAGTTGGTGTCGATTTGGGTTTGCAGTTTTGTGTCTTTCGGAAGTTGTTCTAAATATTGTTTTATGTCTGTTTTGTTCACAGATTTTGCCAATGTTAGAGCAGTTCTGCCAGCCTTGTCTGTTACATTTGTTTGTGCACCTGATTTGATGAGATATTTAACTACTTTTAAGTCACCGTCATTAACGATTGAGCAAATCAGCGGTGTCTTACCAGTATCAGTACGTTTATCATTAATATTACCATTAAGTCCTGAATGTAATAAATATTTGACCATTTCTAAATTGTTATTATTTGCTGCATAATGTAAAGGATTACTGTTCCAGTTGGTTGCACTTTTAAAATTAGCTCCTTTTTCAATTAGATATTTGACAATATCTAATTTATCAAAATCAGCTGCCTCATTGACCAGTGTCGAATGAAGTGTTTCTATTTCACGAATACTAACACCTATATTCACTAAATGTTTGACAACTTCTAAATTTCCATTTCCACCAATTGCTCTAAGCAATCCATTTTGATTAGTATTTTTCACCTGAACATCCACTGCACGCACTTCATGTAAATATTTAATCAAATTTAAATTACCTTTATAACAAGCAACAAGAAAATCAACATTGTCACCCAAATCTTTTGCGCTTTTTTGTGTAAGATAACTAGAAATATCACTTCTCTTTGGCTGCAACACTTTGGCCAAACGCAACGGAGTGTCATTGTTAATGTTTTTCGCATTCACATCAGCACCTTCCTCGAGCGCAAATTTAATAATCGAAAAATAGCCTTTCTTGATCGCAATATGAAGAAGTGTGTTGTTGAACTTGCCTGTAATGTTAATGTTGGCCTTGTTTTGCACCAACAATTTAGTCATATTGAGTGCATCAATTTCAGCGTGTAACTCCACAACTAGATGCAAAATTGGTCTGTTTTCCGCATCTTTCGAATCTGGACTGGCATGACTTTGCAACAGTATGCGAGCCATTTCAACGCGATTATTCAGCACTGCATAATACAGCGGCTCCCTACCCCAAGCATCTTTAGCATCAACAGGCACTTTGTATTGATCAAGCAAATTGTGCACAGTTTGAGTGTCACCCTTGATAGCAGCTAGGTGTAGCAGTGTTCTGTGTTCGGACAATCGAATGTTTGCATTGACACAATGCTTTTCAGCAACTGTGCCGTTGCTGTGCATTTTAAATTCTGTATACAACTGATCGTCATAATTGATATCTGAATTTATAGTTTGATTGTACGGTTCATCATCGATCAGTTCGACATTGTTTGGTTTGATCTCTGAATTGGTATTCAAATTGTGACTTCTAGCAATGGATACTACAGAAAAGAGAATGACTAATTTAATATGCATGTTGTGCATATTGCTATGTATGGAATGGTTTGTGTGAAATTATTGGAAAGTAGAAATGTTTTGTCTAATTCGAAACAGTGCAATTATATATCGAATGAAAAAAAACAATAATATTTTTGTATGTTGCAAGATTGATGGATAAAAAAGAGATTCCCTTACATTGAGTGATGAATTCAGTGATTTAATGTTGGAAAATTCAAGCTGATGGCGTCTGTTTAAGGTGATAGTCTGACCACTGATAGAGCTTCAAGTTGAAGGCTCAGTTTGAATGACTTCAAGCTGCGCTCAACTAGAACTTTTGAAGCACTTTGGTTCACTCTGTGAGATTTAAAAAGTTATTATCATTAATTTTATTCTATAATTCTATATTTGATTTTGAAAACGTACCTGGTACCTGAGTAACCGGAGAATTTTAAAAACTTGTCAAGAGGATTGTTCAGATGACCCTCAGTAAACTGGTTGTATCCGTTCTTGATTGTCTTATACAAAATTATGTTGAACCATTGTAAGATGAGAGTTTTCGGATCAATATACTTTTCTCTATAATCGGTCGGCTAAATTTTGTTGAATAATATTAAATTAAAATGTAAAAAACGACAAATTCAAGACAAAACTTACCGAGTCACCAATTAAATCTGGATTTTTGTTTTCACAAAGGATCACTTTGTTCGTGATCTTCAATGGTTCAAAAATGAAGCAACCAAATTAGGACCAGCAAATCGAGCTGTAAAAGTTGGTTTTCATTTGCAGAAAAGAACTAAAAGAAAATAAATCTAAAATCAACAACATTATCCATTAACTTATTTTACTTACCAAAAAATCGGTGACTGAATTTTTGAATTAACAAATTGTCGATAAAAAATTTAATATTGATGATCGTTCCAAAAGAGAAAGGTAGACCAGATTTGTTTCTAATTATATACCAAAAGAAACATCAAACTAACAAAGTCAATGTCTAAAGCTTTTTTTTGGTTACAAACTTGAGTATGGTTGATATAACTTGAGGATGGTTATATCTTGATGGAAGTGATATTTACTGTCGGGTGCGTATCCGCAACACAGACGCACTTTGAGTTACTCAATTGAATCCACTTGATTAGTGTGACAGGTTTAAAGTCTTAATTTGTGGACAGATTAGTGATAGTACAGTACTACAATACAACTATTGCATGTGTGAGTGGAATGATATCTTTGGTTAAATATTTGGATTAGTTACAAATTTAGCCATATCTTTAAAACACATTATAATTGATCACATATCAATGCCAACCAACTGCAAAATATATAATAATCAGTTATTATATTAATCACAAATAAACTTAATTTGACCTCGATAGTGGTCCACCTAATTGTGATGCAAAACAATCAAAACATGATTATTGCCTGTATTGAAGCTGTATTTAAATACAATTTAAAATACAAAACAAATTTTAATATATGAAAATTTTATTGATTAACATTTGGTCTGTTCTTGGTTATATAACAATTTATGAATTGAAATTTAGAAATATTGACAATATATGAATATATCACTTGATTATATGTTTTTATATTAATTGGCAAAATGCAAATTGGCAAATGGCAAAAAGGCAAATGGCAAATGGCAAATGGCAAATGGCAAAAGGCAAATGGCAAAATGGCAAAATGGAAAATTGGCAAAATGAATTACTTAATGAAACTACTTATTCAAATTTAATTGGGTCAATTGTTTCGTGGAATAATCGACTCATTATCTACTCGTGCAACAATCAATCTAATCGGCAATAAGTTTTGTCGAGTTTTTATCAGTTCAGATCAGATGCGACTATCTTCTGCGGTCTATTTCACACCAACTCCCCTCTTTTCATCAACCGCAAATGGATTTTTCCATCTCTCACCTTCGAGGGCACGTCAATTGGGGCACCCAAATCTATCAAGAGAAAAGATATCTGATGGTTTCCAGACCATTTGGATTAATCATCACAAAGCTAAATGTCACAATCATGGAACAGTGGGCATGGGGCGATTTTCACCATGCCACCATCAAGAGTCGCTCACTAGAACTAGTGAGCATAACCAAGTGCTCTAACCAACATAATAAATTAACCTTTCCTGCATGTTCACCTACGAACAAGGTGGATTTATTCTACTAATCTATTGCACGCTTTTGCTATGTCCGGAGAGAGCAAAGTTTGACTTCTTTTCTTGGAAGGACAAGTGCTTCCTCGTCCAGCCAAGCCCAAGAACGACACCGTTGGGTCCGAACATGACCAATTTACGACATGTGTTGCGATACTTGGAGGAAGTCGCACGGGAGCCAATGCCTAACGAATTGAAAACTCTTTTACCTGTCTGGCAAGATGATAACGAAGAACGTGCCGTCATCGACGTTTCCCCTCTAATCAAGCCGTCGGAAGTGGTCCGAAAGGTCCGTTTGAACCACTGAACAATTTTGTGTATATAAAAGAATTCTCTATATTTTTTTAGTTTTATTTTAAATAAAATTCTGTAGTTTGTGTTTTTAATATCATGTTTTGGCTAATTGTCAGATCTGCTCGAGTAAAAGTTGAGATTAAGTAAATGAATTGGTTTTATTTGGAACCATATTTTTGGAAATTGTTTTATTTTCATTGGTTTAACCAGATTTGTATCCTTAAACCAAAATCCAATTAAACGGATTCCATGATCACGTAATTGTTGAATAGGAAATTTGTAAGAACACATGTATAGTGTGATTGATGAAATTCGTCAATTTCTGTTTTTCTGGTATTCCATTTCGATATTATTTAAGAGAGCAAACAAGTGATTTGTGGGTTCAATTTTATTTGAAACTTAATATTCAGGTCAATGGATTTAATGATCTAGCGATTGTTTTGGTTAATCGATTCATTTGAGTCATTCAACAATCAGTCTAATCGGTGATGAATTTTGCCCAGTTGGGGCTTGGTCGATCATTGTGGTTTGATACATCAGATTGTGCTCTTGAATTTGCTCTTTTCGCTGTCAATCTTATTCATACCCGTCATGGCATTATACTCAGTCCTCGACAAAGTGAACCTTGGTACATATAACCGAATGGAGGATCGCCTCCTATTGGTTTCGCGACAATTTGGATTAGTATTTGCCGATCTGGATGGCCAGATTGTGGAACAGTGGCGATGGGAAGATATCCATCACGCAACCATCAAGTCGAGACTCCGTACACGAGTAAATGTACACCGTTGGAACGGTGACAAGTTTGAATTTGACAAGAAGAAGCTCACTTTTGAGACTGGCAGAGGCGTGGACCTCTTTTTCAAATTCATCAAGGAAAGTGTTGCTGCCGAAATCATCCAAATTCCCATAATTGGATGCAAAAAGTGTGTGGTGAAGAAGCCATCCTCAAGCACAACCACAATTCTTGGCACCGAAGTGACCCTCATCCGTCAAGCCATCGATCTTCTGGAGGATGAACCAAAAGAGATTATTGTTGACAAAGACACTCCCTTGATCCAATTCTAGGATCTTTGATATAGGATTTATAATTTATTGCTTAAATTTTTGTAAATGTTTTTATTTTAATTTGTGATTAATAAAATTATTTGAGTTTTTACTACATTTTGTATATTTATTTTGCTTTGACTGGTATAATTAGTATTTTTCTAATTTTGCTACTAGCTTAAGTTGATTGTAATTATTTTCAGATGTTCGAAAAATGTTCCATTTAGTGAGATGTATAGTAAACAAAGTTCACAGTTGAGTGTCATATTGCTGTTTAGTTCGCCCTTTTGCATACGTGTGTTCGAGTATGGCTATCTTGTCTCGACTCAAGCGTACCCTGAAGACGTCCAAGACCGAGGTGGTCACCTTCTCCCGGTTGGACTACTGGAGCATGCTCGACCTGTTTGACCGCTTACCACTGCACGACTTGGTCCGTCTCACTGGACTCGCCTCGTGGTGGTCTGGCTATGTCACCAAAGTTTGCCGCACCAAGCGTTCGATTACTGTGAAATGTGGTGAACATGACGAGTACAACGAACCCAAAACTGGTGACGATACTCAAGACCAGTTCAACCTACTCAAAGTGACCACCATCGATCGGCACACCTCTGATCGACTTATCCGCCTCCTGCCGAGCCTGACTTCGCTCGAAATTATCATCGAAGCCTTTCAACGTTATGACATCGATGACATCACTTACCTCATTAGCCAATGGTTTCACCAGTTAGTCGAACTTAAGCTCAAGTGCAAATCTTACTATTCGTTTTTCCCTGAAGAGCCTGATAACAGAGTCATGAAAGTCAAGCAACTACTCCTCTCACTGAACACCATCACCACTCTGAGACGACTTACGATCAACTGTAGATTCTGGACAAGTTTCTCAATGTTGGACCCAATCGATTTGCCAATTTTGTCCCAGTTGGAATATCTCTATTTCTACACTGGCTATGATTTTGACAATTTACAAGATTCGCTTGTGCGGTACGCTGGACCCAATCACGATCTCAAGCAAATCGAACTGCCCTCACTCTCCTGGTCTCTACCAAGAAATGATCTGCTCGGAGAACGCCAACTCCTGTCCAAGCTCACCATGCTCACGATTGTTTTTCGCAACAATTTCCCTCGTGACCAATGGGCACTCTTTCCCAACCTCACCACCGTCGATCTTGGATTTATACAAACACGATCCGAATTGATGGGACATATTACTGGCATGCAATGCTTAAAGCTTATTCGCAATCTCGAAATGAGACTTTTTATCAGCCGTGACTTTGACGACGACCTCGACCAAGTCGATCTTCCTCTACTGCCGTCGGTCACCAACTTGAAACTTGATGCGGATGGTGATTGGCCTATTTATTCGTACTCATCCTACAAATCACTTAAACTTGGCACCATTTTCCCCAGCCTGGAATCGGTCCAATTTAGCTATTATTTTGATTATAGCTCGAGCCAGTATCGTGTGGTCAAGTGGATGGCAAAGACTTGGGACAAAATTCGCTATCGAATGCACAAGCTCCGAGTGCGACGAGAATTGGCTGGTGTTGAATGCACCTTCAAATCAAACTAATCACTTGTCTTTAATAAATGCTTAACTTTAAAGTTTGCTTATTTTTTTTATTGATTTGAATAAAATGTTTTATTTAGAGAAATCGTTTAGAACACGAAGCTCACAGTTGGCTGTCTTATAACTTTAGTTTGTGCGTGCGTTCAAGTATGACAATCATGACGGATACAGGACATCATCAGTTTGTATAATCGATGGGAAGTGTCTATACAAGTCTCATTAAGATAGTAACTAAGCAAAATATCAACAAATAGCACTCGAGTGCCAATCAAGCAAGACATATCTAAAGACGCACGTTTAACATTTTTGCAATATTGCCACGTGACAATATTTTTTTGTATATTTTTTTAAATTAAATTTTGAATTATTTAATCGTTCAAAAATAATACAATTATCACCGAAAATGTCATCCATTGATCAAGCAAAAAAGCAGGAATTTATAAATGTGCTTTATGGTTACTTTCTGAGTGGACACTTGAACAAAAATGATTGGACAAATTATTGGCAAAGTATTGACCGCGATTGGTTGCTGAGTGATGGATTGAAAATTGTATTCCAAGATGGTTTCTTCCAACGCTTGGCCGATCAATCTTTAAAAGAATTACAATTTTCACCACAAACTCTTGATGAAATTTCTAAATTTAAAAAATCAAATCAAATTTTCATTATCGAAATGATCTCATTTCAAAAAACACTTTGGAATTGTGCAAAATTATTTCAACATGATTGGTGGAACAGTGGAGTCTTTTCAGACGCAATCGATTTAAAAGATAAACTCAACATGAAATTGAAAAACAGGAATAATATTGAGCAACTTATTTTGGAAACGAAAAATTCACAAATTATTCTAGAATTTTTTCGACAATTTTTAAAGCCAAACGGAAAGTTAAACTGGCAAATGTTTGAGGGTTTCTTGGTTGTTATTGATGGATGGACACTGATTTCAAACACCTCTGATGACCTTCTAGGAGAGAACTTTCTATTTCTAAGAAAAAACGTAGATTCTGAATTTCGTATTTTTAAAGAACGCAATATTCGTAATAAATTTCTTGCTGATCAAATGACAATATTCCTTGAACATATAAAACCTTTTCAAGAAGTTGCAGCTGCTAGTGTTCGAGAAATTTATGATTTATTAATTCAAGCTTTTGTTTCATGTGAAAATTTTGATTTTAAATTGAAAACTATTTTAGTAATTGAAAAATTTTGTTTGATTTATAAATCTTACGATGACAAAATTCAATATATAAGCAAAATGCTACAAAATTGTTTGGATTTGATAATTTCAAACAGTTTCGAGCCAGACCGAAATCAACTTCAAGTAGCATTTTGTATGCTCTGGTTGCATGATAATCTTTGTCGTCCCGTGCCGCCAATTAAACTATCACCAAATCGATTATCGGTTCGAAATGATCTGATCGGCTTTTCGACTGTTCGTTCGGCGTTTGCAGTCAAAACGGGAGTCTATTTCTACGAAGTGATTCTCATCACCGATGGTGAGATGCAATTTGGGTGGATCACACGAGAAGCCAAATTGGGAGTTGATGGAATTGGCAAAGACAAACATTCGGCTGTTTTGAAGATTTCGCGAAAGGATTTTGCTTCATCTATGAATCAATCAGTGCTTGGTTGTTTGATTGATGTTGCTGAGCGTAAATTTGTTTTCTATTTTAATGGGGAAAGAAAAAAAATTTCCATTTGAATTTTCGACATCTCCATACTTTGCTGTTGTGAGTCTTTCTGTCCATCAGCAATGTGAATTCAATTTTGGTGAAACCAATTTTAAGTACGCTCCAGATGATGTCCAATTTAAAACATTTTACCAAGAAACCAATAGAAATGCTCGTAGATATCAGCTACAGGAACCAATCATCAACACATTGAACGGTGAGTGTTGGTTCAAATATTTGCCAACTGACGATCAAACGTTTGAACAAATAGAAATATTCAAAGACAAAAAAGATCAAGCCAAATATGACCAACAAATAATACTCTTTGAAACAGACATTCAAAATCATAAATTGTCTCTAAACAAATGTGACAATTGTTTCAAATTGATTCAATCTTTAATTTCTGTGTTTGACAAAGATGATAATGTGACCAATGAGAAAATAGACATCGTCGCAAGTTGTGTTGGAGATTTTGTCAAAAGCATCAACTCTCAACTATACACGAGCACATTCTATGAACTCATCTATCCGTACTTGAAGCTTAATTCAACTGCAAACGAGACAAACCATCGAAATATTTGCATTCTACTTGTGAGCATAATCAAGTTTTGTGACTATCTAATTCTGTTTCCGATTCGTCAAGATGTATTTGAGTATTTGATTAAAATTATTCCCAATGTTAGCGATCAATGGATTCAACTTTTTGCTTTGATTGGTTTGGATGGCTTGGAGATGACCGATGCAGAGAAAAAGTGTTTGACTGATGACAAAGATATTTTGGATCTTTTTAAATGGGAAATGGATCACTTTAAAGATAGGAAAAACCTATTTAAAATTAATGATTTAAAAAATTCGGTTTACATTTGCATAGAGAATTTTCAAGCCATATACTTTCCAAATCAATTCACTGGTGATTTTACAAATTCTGGTCCAACGTTGAGTTCTTCAGACCGAAGTAAACAACTCAAACTGTCTTCAGACTGTCTTTCAGCTCGAAGTGATTGGCAGTGTCAAAGTGTGCGTTCCATGGACAGTAGTTGCTCAAACGATAGTTGCCCTTTTTACTACGAGGTGATTCTACTTACGAGTGGATCGATGAGAATTGGCTGGGCAACTGAACAAACAAACTTTACTGCAGGCACACTTGTTGGGAATGATGAAAGTTCAATTGGGTTTGATGGTTTCGAACGATGTGTTTGGTATGACG
Source organism: Rhizoglyphus robini (assembly GCA_023373905.1). Classification (NCBI taxonomy): domain Eukaryota; kingdom Metazoa; phylum Arthropoda; class Arachnida; order Sarcoptiformes; family Acaridae; genus Rhizoglyphus; species Rhizoglyphus robini. The sequence goes on along the minus strand of JAKIJQ010000274.1, from coordinate 156,448 downwards.
GACAAAAGTACGACATTTTGTCACAAATTCCACAGTGGAAAGCAGGCGATGTGATTGGCTGTTTGGTTGATATTCAGAGCGGAAAATTTCAATTTTATCAAAACGGTGAAATAATCGATTATAAACACAATGAAACATTCATCAGAAGTGAGCCTTACCACGCAGCAGTAACTCTCTCCCAGTATCAACAATGTTTCTTCAACTTTGGACAGTCTCCCTTTAAGTGTCCACCAAAACGAGTCAATTTTACAACATTCCATTCAAATTCAAAGGAAAAGTCCAATGGCAAGCAAAGTTTGCTTAATGTATTCAATTCAAAGTTAAGTAACGTAAACATTATGATCAATTCGCATAACAATCAAGTTGGCAATGTGACACAAAATATTGCTGATAACCATTGATTGTCTTGAATGATTTGTCTAGTTTTGAAACTAATTAAAAAGTTGATTGATATTAAATTAAATAGACTGCATGTCCTTACTCTTCTCTCCTCTCTCCTGCTCTCCCTGCTTTCTCTCACCACTGCAGTACTGCTCTTATCAGCAGTGAGTGGAGGCGCCTTATCACTCCCAACCTGCTCCCCCCGGCAAAGCACACGCTTTCACCGCAGCCCCTTTCATTTTCCGTTCTTCGCTCCTTACTTGGGATGTAAAATTGAAATACGACATGTTGTTATTGGTTGTATAAATTCCAACATGATCTTATCGGTTTGATGCGTACTCGTAGTTAGCGTACATTGCTGTACAAATTGTACTACAATGGACTTGCAACGCTCACTTGTTGAGCATTGAGTCTTAGCTCACTTTCTCTACTTTATTTCTTTTCGTTCACTTGTTATGTGTTTGTTTTTGTCGTCATTGAAGATATTCATATATATTCGTCAATTTTTAAATATCTAACTCGAAAATGGACAGAGAAAGCACAATATCAAAACTAACAGAATTGAGAAGAAAGTTGCTTAGAAATTTTCAAAAAATATCTTTTGAAGATTTGAATAAATTCAAAAATGAAAACATTGACACAGAATGGTTTGAATTAGAGGGAATGTGCATTGTGATGCGGCCAGATTTGAATGATTGGGTCAGAAAAGATACTATTTACAAATTGTTGATTGGAAAATTTGCGTTGAGTTCGCCCAGAGTTGAAAAAGCACTTGGAAGTTTGCTAGATTCTGTTATGAACGAACTGAGCAATCCAATACAGCTTTTACTGGGTGAAACACGCCAAAATAGGCTTATTGTTGTATTATTTGGTTGATTCTGGTGAAAGTGTTGTAATTTCGAAAAAACAAAGATAAAATATTTGATTACACTGTGACTATTTTGAATATGTGTGAAGTTGAAAATCTTGTCTGGCAACAACCATTAATCATATCTTCCGGCTTTTCACCAAAATAAAGTCAAATGTTGGATAGTGAAGCAAATAGATTGGTTGACAAATAATTTGACTACTGAACAGATTGAGTGGAGAAAACATGAAAACACATGTCAAATGATTAATATGCCGCTCAATTATGTTTGCCTTATTAAACATATTTTATTTTATTTACTGCACGATTCATTGAATCATTGATTCATGAATCATGCGGGGCCGTTTATTTTAAAGTAATGTGTTTGAACAATGTGTTTAAAATGAGAGAGTAAGCACTAGACGACCAACTAAACAGCCTCGAGTGTGGAGCCCGGGCTGGATAGGTATCAAGTCAATGCACCGAAGAGTTTGAAGTGTGTGTGTAAATTGTGCGTTTAAAATATGTGTAAAAAAGAGTTTAAATAATGTGTTTGAAATTAGAGTTTGAATTGAGAGTAAAATGTGTTTATAATCGCTTTAAGTTTTAAAAAGCTATTGATAGGCTTTAGTGTACAAATAAATTAACAATATGATGTCTTCAATAATAAGACAAAATGATGTCTTTTGAAGAAACAAACATATGTTTGCACGCTCATTAAGTTGTAGTAGGGGATTCAGTTTTATGCCTCTGTTCGTATGTTCTAGAGATGATTGACGATTCTTGAAGCGATGCTTATTGTTGTTTGATGTAGAAAATAAAAGTTGATACATGGGACTTGCCTTCAAATAACATTTGTGGTGAAAATAACTGAGTTAAATTGGTAATGTTGAGTGGGTGGGGAGAGGGAAGATACTTTTGGAACATGGCAGTTATGACTAAGAACACAAACCCATCAAATCGAGTCCAAACGACTAATCGAAATAGACCAAAAGTCACAAATGACTCAAATGTGCTCAAAACATCATCAAAAAATAAAAAAATGAATATAAAGATCGATCAATCAAGTCCAAACGACTAATCGAAATGGACCAAAAGTCACAAAGACACAAATGTGCTCAAAACATCATCAAATTAAAAAATGAATATAAAGATCGATCAATCAAGTCCAAACGACTAATCAAAATGGACCAAGAGTCATATAGACTCAAATGTGCTCAAAACATCATCAAATCAAAAAATAAAATAAAATGAAGAGCAATCAAGTCCAAACGACTAATCGAAATGGACCAAGAGTCATATAGACTCAAATGTGCTCAAAACATCATCAAATAAAAAATGAATATAAAGATCGATCAATCAAGTCCAAACGATTAATCGAATTGGACCAAAAAGTCATATAGACTCAAATGTGCTCGAAACATCATCAAATAAAAATGAATATAAAGATCGATCAATCAAGGACAAACGATTAATCGAATTGGACCAAGAGTCACAAAGGACTCAAATGTGCTCAAAACATCATCAAAAAATTAAAAAATGAATATAAAGATCGATCAATCAAGTCCAAACGACTAATCGAAATGGACCAAAAGTCACAAAGACTCAAATGTGCTCAAAACATCATCAAAAATTAAAAAAAAATGAATATAAAGATCGATCAATCAAGTCCAAACGACTAATCGAAAATGGACCAAGAGTCATATAGACTCAAATGTGCTCAAAACATCATCAAAAAAAATTAAAAAAATGAATATAAAGATCGATCAATCAAGTCCAAACGACTAATCGAAATGGACCAAGAGTCATATAGACTCAAATGTGCTCAAAACATCATCAAAAAATTAAAAAATAAATATAAAGATCGATCAATCAAGTCCAAACGATTAATCGAATTGGACCAAGAGTCATATAGACTCAAATGTGCTCAAAACATCATCAAATAAAAAATGAATATAAAGATCGATCAATCAAGTCCAAACGACTAATCGAAATGGACCAAGAGTCATATAGACTCAAATGTGCTCAAAACATCATCAAAAAAATTAAAAAATGAATATAAAGATCGATCAATCAAGTCCAAACGACTAATCGAAATGGACCAAGAGTCATATAGACTCAATGTGCTCAAAACATCATCAAAAAATTAAAAAATGAATATAAAGATCGATCAATTAAGTCCAAACGACTAATCGAAATGGACCAAGAGTCATATAGACTCAAATGTGCTCAAAACATCATCAAAAAATTAAAAAATAAATATAAAGATCGATCAATCAAGTCCAAACGACTAATCGAAATGGACCAAGAGTCATATAGACTCAAATGTGCTCAAAACATCATCAAAAAATTAAAAAATAAATATAAAGATCGATCAATCAAGTCCAAACGACTAATCGAAATGGACCAAAAGTCACAAATGACACAAATGTGCTCAAAACATCATCAAATTAAAAAATGAATATAAAGATCGATCAATCAAGTCCAAACGACTAATCGAAATGGACTAAGAGTCACCAAAACTCAAATGTGCTCAAAAATCAGTAAATCGAATAAAACGAATAACCATAACATAAAATCACGTCCAGGTGTATAATAACACGGACCGTAAACTGAATCTGAAAAACAAAACAAAAAAATACTAAATAGCCTGAGGAAAAACAGGGTAGCGGGATAGAAGGAGGGAGAACCAATTGCTTCTGTCTTCAGACTCAAATGACAAGAAATCGGCAGGAGAACACCTTTTGTGAATGGTTAATTTGAGTAGTGTAGTACAGTGTAGTGGAAATAGTGAGGATATCGGGCGGGCGGGTGGGGTTTTTTGCGTTTGGTGATGGTTGGCGTGTAAAAATGATGAGCGTGATTTCGTGAATTGAGACAGTTCTTGATGTGTTGATTGAACGAGTGAGCATCAATGTAGTAGCCAGACGAGTGATTGTTGTTGATGCAGAAAAAAAATAGAGTGGACACCAAAAAGTAAACAAAAGTGTTTGCACAAAGGCAGCACATAGGAGACCGAGTAGTGCAGCTCTCGGGCTCACGAATCTCGGTGCCTAGAGTGTTCCACTGAATCTGGTGAGTGAGAACAACTTGCAAAAACTTGATAGACAAAAAAACTATTTGAATATCGTAAAAAGACAAGAGAACTCGTGCTCACACAGACGAAGATAGAGAGCGAATGAAGAGAGGTGAATGTGTGTGTGTGTGTGTGTGTGCTGAGATAATCGAGCACACAGCGAGGCATGTGAGCTACCAAGAAAAGAGCGTCCTTGAGATGAGGGAGAAATTCCAGGAATCGACTAGCGTGCGTCGTTGTTTTGCGGTTGATGATGGTTGGCGTGTAAAAAGATGAGCGTGATTTCGTGGATTGAGACGATTTTTGATGTGTTGATTGAACGAGTGAGCATCAATGTAGTAGCCAGACGAGTGATTGTTGTTGAGGCAGGAGAAAAAAAAAGTGGACACCAAAAAACGTAAACAAAAGTGTTTGCACAAAGGCAGCACATAGGAGACCGAGTAGTGCAGCTCTCGGGCTCACGAATCTCGGTGCCTAGAGTGTTCCACTGAATCTGGTGAGTGAGAACAACTTGCAAAAACTTGATAGACAAAAAAAAACTATTTGAATATCGTAAAAAGACAAGAGAACTCGTGCTCACACAGACGAAGATAGAGAGCGAATGAAGAGAGGTGAATGTGTGTGTGTGTGTGTGTGCTGAGATAATCGAGCACACAGCGAGGCATGTGAGCTACCAAGAAAAGAGCGTCCTTGAGATGAGGGAGAAATTCCAGGAATCGACTAGCGTGCGTCGTTGTTTTGCGGTTGATGATGGTTGGCGTGTAAAAAGATGAGCGTGATTTCGTGGATTGAGACGATTTTTGATGTGTTGATTGAACGAGAATGCATCAATATAGTTGCCAGACGAGTGATTGTTGTTGAGGCAGGAGAAAAAAAAGTGGACACCAAAAAAACGTAAACAAAAGTGTTTGCACAAAGGCAGCACATAGGAGACCGAGTAGTGCAGCTCTCGGGCTCACGAATCTCGGTGCCTAGAGTGTTCCACTGAATCTGGTGAGTGAGAACAACTTGCAAAAACTTGATAGACAAAAAAAGACGACAGATAGGGAGGCCCTCATTAAACATAATGACAGAAGTGAAGAAAAATACGGAGAATACTACAAAAATTTGGTTGATCAACAGTTGACTGATCGAGTATGGAATTACATGATGGGATTACTTGACTTTGGTGTTCATAATCGAGCGATGCTGTTGACAGTTTTAAACTTAGAAGCCATTTGCTTATCAAAAATGGCAGACGAATATTGTGAACAAGCATTGAGGGATAAATTAACTAATTTTCTTGAAAATTTGAATCACCAAAATATTCAAATTCAACAGCAAATACGCTTTTATGCTCGTTGGTGTCTTGACAATGTGTTGGGCACAGATGAGCGAAAGACAACATTGCCACCAATTAAACTGTCACCTGATGGATTGAGTGCAAGAAATGATCGCTTCCAAATATCACCAGTTCGTTCATCATTTAGTGTTGTATCGAATATTTATTTCTATGAAGTCACTTTGTTGAGTGCTGGCCATATGATTATTGGTTGGAGCACTAACGATGCGACTTTTAGTAAATTTGATAGTAATCATACAGTTGTTGGTGATGACATGTACTCGATTGGTTTTGATACACTGCTCAAATGTGTTCGATATGATAAAAAACTATTTCCAAGCACATTATTCCTCTCAAATCATGAATGCAAAGTGATTGGTTGTCTGATTGACTTGGACAGGCAACGATTTGAATTTTACATCAATGGCAAACATCTCGTTGAGCTTTCGGCAAGTGGCAATTTGTTGACTCCACCCTACTATGCCACGGCAAGTCTTTCGGCCAATCAAGAGTGTCATTTTAATTTCGGTCAGTCACCCTTCAAACACCCTCCTAAACATGTTGAATTTCAAACTTTTCACAAATCCACCAATGGAGATGTGAAAAAGTATAGATTATTGAAAACTGAAATTTATGGTTACGTTTATTGGTTCAAAAATATGCCAATCGATAATCAAGTTGGCCTGTTCTATCGAGATAAGTTGCAAAATGATTATAATGAGCTTGTGCCTCAACTTGAGTGCGACAATCAGGCCTTAGAAGAATTAGAAGGAATAAATTTTATTCGATTTACCCAATCTGTCATTGAAGAGCTAAACATCAAATTGAAAGATTACAAATGTATTGAAATTGGGGTGCTCAAAGACAAAGAAATACATGGTGATCAAAATAAATTGAGAATAGTCAGATTTGTCAAACTCCTACAACTGCTCCATCCCTACACTAAACTACAAGTCAACAGCACCAACAGCACCAAGTGTCACAATGTCTGCATGTTTATTATTGTCATATTGAGATTATTTGTCCAATTGCCTCAATTTGTTTACCGACAATTTTTCAAATTTATCCTTTCAAACAAATTTGCTAGTGTTGAAAATTTTCAAGAAAATCCTGAATTGATTGTGGAAGTTCTCAGTTGCTTTTATCATTTAAAATTTCGAGAAGAAGAAAGGCGAATGATACAAAATGATCAAACTTTTATTTCGACTCTACAGTGGTGTGCGGAAACGTATGGACAAGTTGATAATCTTTCTCGTCTGTATGAAATTGGTTGCAATTATTTGAAATTTCAAACGGGAACTTGTGTAAAATGGTTTCATGATCATGTATTCTCAGACGATAAATCAAACTCGTCGAGTGTTGTAGTCCGACAAGCAACTCTCAATCCCTTAGATAAAAGTTCACTTCTCAAACTGTCCTCTAATCGTCTCTCTGCTCGAAGTTTTTCCGACTGGCAAAGTGTCCGCTCATTTGATTATGCTCGATCCAACATTTACTACTTCGAGGTCATTCTGCTTACAAGTGGACAAATGAGAATAGGTTGGTCTACTAAGCGAACTGATTTGAATGAGACTCAATTGGGCAAAGATAAATATTCAATTTCCTTTGATGGATTCTACAGATGTGTGCGACACGATTCCAAAGTATACCAACTGTCAGAGATTCCTGAGTGGAAAGTTGGTGATGTGATTGGCTGTCTGATTGACAAGTCCACTGGACAATTTGGTTTCTCTCTAAACGGCCAACCACTGTTGCTTCCATCCAACATTTTCTTATCAACTCTTCCTTACCATGCATCTATTAGTCTGTTTCATCGGCAACAAGTTTACTTCAACTTTGGTCAGGCCAAATTCAAATATGCCCCTGAACAAATCGATTATTGGAGTTTTCAACTTGCGTTGGAATATGATAAAACCCACAAACCAGCAGTCGACTTTCAACAAGCCAATATCACTAATGCACTAATCAATGTCAATTCCAATGTCACTGCTGGTGAAATTTTATTGCAACATCAAACTCACAATCAAACAAACTTTAATCTAAACACTTCCCCGAACTTGATTTCTTCTAATAAAATTCCATTTGATTTTGTTCACAATCCAGCTGCAATAAACAATTCTGTCAATTTTCAAAGTAAGTTTTAACTTTTAAAAATTATTTTTATTAACTTGATTAACTCATTTTAGTTCCGTCAATTTCTCGACCAAATTCTGAATGTTCCCAATGTTATGAGAACAATTCGAAAAAATTGCTATGCTTTGTTTGCTGTTCCAAAGTGACTCGATGCCTCAACTGTGTCAGACAATTGTCACAATGTCCCAGGTGTTTAAAACATTCTTCATCGGACCAAACCCCCAATGGTACTATGATTGGTGATAAATATTAATTCATTTTTTTCTAAGCGAGTTACATTTTCAGTCTCTGTCCCATTAATTGAATGTCGATTGTGCTTTGATTCAACACAAACCCAATTACTTTTCTTCATTTCTTCCGATTCTACAATGTCCAACTGTCTCTGTCTCAGTTGCATCAAACGAACACAAAAATAAACAACTAAAAACAAACAATAAATCGACTTGTCATCGTAATGGTTATTTTATTTCTCATCTCCAATAGTATTTTTTCGAGTCTCTCTACTTGTCATTTACTTTGATCTATTTTATATAGTAATTAAACTTATCAATTATTAAGTTATAATTGTTATCAATCGATTGCGTTCACTCAAAATCAACAATCAAATTCAAATTTGCATTGTAGTGGTCCTGGAATCATTATCCAGATGTAAATGGATCAATATATTCAGTAACAATTGACTCATTGTCGACTCGTACAACAATCATCTCAATCGGCCATAAGATTGGTCCAGTTTGGACTTGTTCGGTTGCTGTTCACATCAGATGCGAATTTCTCTTACTGTCACACCAACTCTTCGCTTCCAATCTACCAAAATGGATTTTTCGATATTTTTCGTGCAAGAACAAGGCAACTGGGGCGTGCAAGATAGATACTTGATGGTATCTAGAACATTCGGATTAATTTTCACAGAGCGAAATGGCCGAATCCTGGAACAGTGGGCATGGGAGGAGTTTCACCATGCTACTATTAAGAGTCGCTCACTAGGATTAGTGAACCTTACCAAGAACTCCAACGAACTTAAGAAGCTGACATTTCCTGCCTGCTCTGCTACAAACAAAGTGGACCGATTCTTTGAATCCATCCACCGATTTTGCAATGTCCGCCGAGAACTAAGTTATACGTTCTTTACATTGAAAGATAAGTTCTTCCTCGCGGAGCCATGCCCAACAACGACACCGTTGGGTCCAAGCATGACCAACTTACGACATGTGTTACGTTACCTGGAGGCTGTCGAACGGGAGCCAATGCTCAACGAATTGAAAACTCTTTTCCCTGTCCGTCAAGATGATGACGAAGAACGTTCCATGGTCGATGTTTCCAGTTTGCTCAAGCCATCGGAAGTGCGGGAAAAGGCCCGAGCGAACAACTGAACACTTTGTGTGCGCATAAAGAATTTCATATATTCTTTAGTTTTTATTTTAAATAAAATTCTGTAGTTTCTGTTTTTAATCTCGTGTCACTATTAATTGTCAGATTTGTTCGTATAGCATTGAGAGTGAGCTAGATTAATTGGATTTATTCGGAACACAATTTTTGCAAATTTTTTATCTGCAAAATATATTGAAAAGTGGGAATAAATGGAAAAGGGTTAAACAGAATTGCATCGTCTAAGCAAAAGTCAAATTAAGTGGATTCCATGATAGCGCTATTGTTGGAGTGATAATCGATTCATTTGATTCATGCAACAATCATTTGATCAGTGATAAGGTTTGTCCAGTTTGGGTTTGTTTTGACATTGTGGTTTGATTCATCAGATTGTGCTCTTGAAAATCCTTTCTCGATCAATCCTTTCACGCTACGAATCATGTATCTGTTCTCAGTCATTGATCACGTGGATCCTGTGACCCGCATCGAATCGAAGAATCGATTTCTTCTAGTCTCAAAACAGTTTGGTCTCATTTTCACCGAACCCGAAGGCCGAATTGTGGAGCAATGGCGTTGGGAAGACATTACCCACGCGACCATCAAGTCTAAATCGCACCACCTTGTAAACGTAACCCGCTTGAACATGGACAAGTTCGAGTTTGAAAAGAAGAAACTCGAGTTCAAGGGTCGTTCTGGTTTCCTGGACTTGTTTTTGGATTCGATTAAGAAGTGCGTCCCGGCCAATATCCATCAAGCTCCCTTGATTGGATGCAGAAAATGCGTGTTGAAGAAGCCTACTTCAACAACTACAATTATTGGCAACGATGGCTCTACTCTCCGACAAGTATTGGATGTTCTGGGTGACGAGCCAAACATGGACATTCCGCAGGACAAAGACATTCCATTAATCCAATTTTAGGATCTTTTTCTCAAGGCATAGTTTTTAATTTCAAAGTTTATTTTTATGTATTTCTTTTTCAAATGTTTTTATTTTAATTTATGAATAATAAAATTATTCGAATTTTTATTTGCAATTTTTAATTTTTTAATTACGATTTATAGTTTGAGCTTCGCTAAATATTGAATCCAGTTTAGTTTTCCTCTTTTCAAATAATCTTTTGATATAACCTTTTTATATTGTCAAATAAAGTCAACTGACTTAAAATTTTGAACAGATTTAGATTTGAATTGAATTCGAAGGATTTCAGAAATATTAACTCAATTATTACCTAAACCCAAAATCCAATTCAAATGGATTCTGCAATTGTTTGTGCAACAATCGATTCCTTCACGTCCTGCAACAATCATCTAATCGGCGATAAGGATCGTGGACTTTGGACTTGCTCGATCACTGTGATTTGATACATCTGATGCGATTCGAAAGCCTTGCTCTTTCTGTGAATACTTCTCGATCTTTTTGCAGTGCTTGTCAACACGTATAACCAAAATGATTTACTACTTGTTCGATGTTGTGGAGCAAGTGGACGATGTGGACGACATTAACCAGGAGGACCGTCTCCTTCTGGTCTCCAAACGATTTGGTCTGGTCTTCGCAAAGCCAGACGGACAGATAACCGAACAGTGGCGGTGGGGCAATGTTCGACATGCCACCATCAAGGACCGATCGCGACGCCGAGTGAATGTCACTCACATCAACTTTAGCGATCGAAAGAAGTTGATGTTTAATGGCTCATCGAAAGACATTGACCGTTTCTTTGAAGCCATCACGAAGTGCGCAACCGCCAAGGTCAAGAAAAGCTTTTTTGGAAAAGAAAAGTGTTTCCTAAAGCACAACACTTCATCCTCCCTGGGCGACTTAACCACCCTCGACCAAGTCATCCGCTCACTGGAAGAGGAGGCCAGGGCTCCACTGCTGCAAGAATTGAATGCTGTCTTCACAAGTCAGTGGGACAGCAACAACAACATCCGACCATCGGAAATGCTCAACCGACTGCGCCAAACTGAAGAACCACTCATCACTTTATAAGTGGTTTCTATGTTTTTAAATTGGTTTTCAACTCAAGTTTTGAGCCATTCTGGTTTTATTCCTTTTATATCATATATTGTCTGATTTTATTTTTCTTAAATAAACTTGTTTCTTTTTACACATTTTATTTTTGTAATTATTCATTTTTGCATTACGTATTGATCAGAACAGAATCGCAGGTAATTTGCATTCGGATCGAACAAAATTTGATTTGTGAATGTAAAGACAACATTTCGAGTTTAAATGTAACTTTACTTGTTAAATCTATTTGTATATCTTATAACCCAAAATTTAATTCAGCTGATTTTTTAGTTCGATTCATTTATGCGAATTTTGAACTTGTCAACTTTTAAATGTCAAAATAATTGTTTTGACTATAGTATATGTAGGGAGGATCATTGTTAGGGGGCGGAAGAGAAGAGAAGATGAACAAGCCGGAATTGGGCTTTTGTGGTGACGAATCACCTTTTTGGGTTTAATTTGCAGAGTGGAGGTTGAACAGAAAATATTGGGTTTGATAATTTACAAAATTAAAATAAAAATAGGTAAAATCGCTTAAAATATGTAAAATAGGTAACTGAAGAGAATATTGACAAGGGAAAACTGCATAATCCAACAGCATGTTTGGATTATTGACAATAGTTGATAAACTGTTGTTGAACAGGATTTTGAATGGCTAACATAACTGAGTGATAATAATAAAAACTCAAATAACAATAGAAAAGATTCGATTGACAATCAATGATGAAAAAGAGTTGACTAATCGTTGTAATCTGTGAAATATAAAAAGAATGGCATGACAAGAATCTTACGAGACAAAAGTCGAGAAATCGGGCGAGCAGGGGGTGTTTGGACCAAAGGGGCCGAGTAAACGAAACAAACGAGACAAGAAAGGGGGTGTTCAAAGCGAAGGTAACGAGAAAACGAGGCGAAAGACCAGAAGGTAGGTGTCCAGACCGAAGGTTGATGAGAACGAGTCTCTGGACGTGAATCGAACTGTCTTATCTGATCGCTGGACCATGTTTTTATAACAAAATGGTCCAATAGATAAGAATTGAACTGGATGGAGGAAAGGAAGAGTGGACGGACAATTGTGTGATGGAGGTAGTGTCCTATTCAGTGTGGGTTGCACTGTACAGTCTATTTGTTGTTGGGTTGTACAGGCAATGTATGGGAATAAAAAAGGTGTTTTAGTGCTGATACAAGTCTGCACTTTTGGGTGTGTTGAAGTATTCGAAGTGAGTGTCTTTAAGTAACGCTTATCGCTACTAAAGGTGTGAGTGAGTGTCTCAAATAAACCAATGAAATGCTGTTTAGAAGTCGTACGACTTTGATGGTTAGTTTGAATTAGTTTATCTTGGATCGTTGCAACTGGTAAAAACGAAACATGATCTGGTGGAAGCTAAACTCAATGTAATAGTGATGTGCTAGGCTTAGATGGTATCTAGTAACGTAAACAATCGTCGAATTTACGACGATCACTGCACAACAACAACTATCACTATTTATCACTTAGTTTGCGTTTTTCTCATTCTGAGAGTCTAATTGATCAATCATGGTGTGTGTGCTTGTTCGAGAAAGGCTAGCCACACACCAGTTTGGTTGACAATACACACTCAATAATCGCTCACATGAACCATTTATAAACCTTATTATTGATAAAAGTTATCTATCGTTGGTCAAAGGTGAAATACAAAGAAATCGACTAGGACTAAACGAAGAGAAAACGTTGAACATAGCAAATCACTCTAGCTGCCCTCGACTACACTTATCATGATGGTTTGATAAGAAGGAGAAACTTCACAAACAAATGAGTTTGAGTATTGATCGAGGCTGTTGCTAAAGGATGCAATCACTGAACCATTGGTGTGTTATCATAAATGTAACTAAAATGCACTGAGCATAAATGTTATTACATTTACAATTTCGGTTTGTTACGAGTAATTATAATTAATTGATTTTAAATTAATTAATTAATTAAATATATTAATGTTATAAAAAGTATAACCTGACAGATACTTAATAAAATTTAAAAATGGTAAAATCAGTTTAAAAACATTTTATGATTTAAAAAAAATTAATTAGAAAATAATAAAGTTTATTTTAAAATACTGAAAAATGAATAGACTGAATTACATTGGAATTTCAAAAATACAAAAGTTAATCAACCTCAGTATCACTTTTCAACTTGAGTAATAATATTCCGATTAAGCAGCTGCATCATAGTCCATTCAGTAAATTTTTGCACTGGAATATCACGATAATCTTCATATTCACTGGGATTGTAAAATTCTTTAACAGAGAATAGCTTCTCACACGTGTAGAGATGATGCAGCTTGGGACATTGAGCAAATGGGGACAGAGTGCGTTGAAGTTCGAACTTGGAAATGTACAAATGCTCAGTCTTGTTGGGATTGTCAATTTTGTGATGAAGCTCAATGAGCAGCTCAATCACTTGAACGTTCGGGAAAAGATGAGCCCAGTGGTTCGATTCGAATGAAGTGTTTGACGGCACAGGGACGGATAAGGTCAACACTTGAATTGAGCCAAGTTGAGTAAGTTGGTCACGTGATACTTTTTGAGTTGAACCTTTAAAGAAGAACATTTTAGTGGTGATATGAAGGTGAGTCAACTGAGGCAACAATGAGAGGTAGTTCAGTGCACCGTCAAATAGACGTCGTTTGTAGCCAAATTCACCAAAATGAAGATAAGAAAGCGAACTAAAGTGAGGCAAAATGTCAGACAAACGTGTTGAGTGAACTACAGGACTGGAGGAAGGAATGTGGACAATCTTGCTGGTCAGTTGAGGATACGTGAGAAGAATCTCTTCTAGAAAAGAAGATCCATAAACCATTTGGCTTCCAAAGCCAATTTGAGTCAAATTATCATTTAGCACAACAAAGTGCCCCAAAGAACGATCCATCAATTCAAAATGAACATTCGATTTGAAGTTAAATTGGCGCAATTGATCAAGACTTGACAGATCCATTGCAATGGATTCATCATTGAAGCAGGAAATTGATTTATCAGTCAAGTCCAGTGTGAGATGTTCCAACAGAGACATCGAGTTGATCACTTCGAACAGATTCGCATATTCAGTATGGTCACGCTCGTAGTTGTAACGTTCGTAATCATATTCAAATTTGAATTCTTTGAATTGAAGAAACATTTTCAAAGATTTCAGAATGGGAGACCAGCTGGTGAGTAGAGTCACAATTGGACCGAGCACAAATTGTCCTGGAACGTTCACTTTGATGGCAATCTCGAGTGTTGTGACGTGTGGGAAGATGTTCACCAATTCAGCAGAACGGACCAGCGAAAACGAATCATACTTGATGAGATGAAAGTGTTGGGGCAAATGTTGAGGTAAATGCATTCGCTTGCCATCGTCGTTGAGCAGTAGATGACGATACTTGTGAGTGAAACACGAATTGGTCATGAGAGACTCAGCATTGGTTTCACCAATCAACAAAGTTAAAGAGCGAACTTTGGCGCTAATTTCGGTTTGGTACGATTTCCATAGAGGGCAAACACGTCCCGCGGTGAGAAGATCGACCAGAGGTAGTTTGGAGAAGATGAGACGCAGCACGAGATCGGGCAGAGTGTTAATGTGCTTCATGCTGAGAGAAGAGTGAACGAAACCAGAACACAACCTGCCAAACAGAAACACAGAGAGCAAATAACATACAGGTCAGGACTGTGTGTGCTTATGTATGCACAGAAATGACTCATATCGATGGTGTTTGTCGTTATACTCATTGACTAAAGATAAAGCAGTGAATATTTGGTTTATGACGAGTCCCTGAACACTGTTCAGTGAACAGTGAACAAGCAAAAGTTCAACTTTTGTCTTTGACTCACTGACTCAATCAATGACTCGTGGTTTACTGTATGCTGACTAGATGCATCACTGTCGACTGTAAGGGTTAACATTTAACCTTAACTAAAGTTACAACGCAAATCAGCAATTTCTGACATCGTCTAACTGAAGACGAATTTTCCTTTCGGGTCGCGGTGTGGGCCAATGGTCTGTTCGGGGTTATGGCAGAGGATAGCTAAATCACATATCCAAATCCTCAATTCTGAATAGATACGAAATTGAATACCAAGTGTGATTGTTTGAGTAAAAAACCAATCGATCTCATATTGTGAATCCTGCAACAATCCACTCAATTGTAGATAAGATAAGCCCAGTTTGGACTTGTTCCATCACTGTGATTTGATACATCAGATGCGACTCGAAAGATTTTCACTCTGTCATTCAGTCAACCTGCAGTGCCGTCAAAATGTTGTTTTCCATGTTTAAAGTGGAGGAACGAGTATACAGAATTAGTAGAGATGGTAGCCGTCGAACACGCCAAAAGAACAGGCTCCTTCATGTGTCCAAGCGTTTTGGACTGATTTTCACTACGCCCAGTGGACGTATCATTGAGCAGTGGTGCTGGGAGGACTTGAGCCACGCCACAATCAAAGACAGAGCCCGTCATCGGGTTAATGTCACGCAGCGAAGCTTCGAAAAGAAGAAACTGACATTTGTCAGTCCAGTTGGATTTATGGATCGGTTTTTCGAGTGCATCCAATTCTGTGTGAATGCTGAGGTTCAGCGAAATTTCCTCGGAAAGAAGAAATGCATCTTGAAGGCGCCTCGAAGAACCTCAACTCCCCTGGGCGATAATATGCGCAACATCAAGCAAGTCGTACGCTTTTTGCAAGACGAGGCCAGGGATCCTATGCTGCAAGAGCTGAACGCTATTTTCGCAAGTCAAGGAGGCGAAACAAACGAGGGCACGATCCGACCTTCGGATGTGCGAAACAGCAATGCCCGACAGGGCAACTAAAGTTTTCTACTCTCAAATTGGACTTTCACTCAAGTTTTGAGCAATTCTGGATTCATTTACTTTTATTACAATTTTCTTTATCTTTTGTATCAAAATTCAATAAAATTGTATTTTAATGCTATTCAAATTCTAATTTGTTAAAATTTATTTACAAAAAAATACAATTTCTTTTTCTGTTTTATTTGAGTTGTCCTGAGTAATATTGTAATAAAAGTTTTTTTTGCATTCAATGCATTCGATTGGGGTTTTCAGAAATGTACTTGATTTGAGTTTTATTTTGCCAGCCCAGACCATTACGAGTACATTTGTACGCTCTCATGTCCAGCCCGCGCTAATAAACACGACTTTACACTTTGAGTCAATTTGTGGTGAAGTGCACTTGAACGTTCTTTTCAGACACAATTTGAGTTAATATTCAATTTCATATTTATGGAACTACAAATTGGTACAATTTAATATTTGAATTGATTTAATTGAATTTTTTAAAATGTTTTATTTGATATGTTTCGAGTTGTATTAAAATAAACATTATTTTATGCATTAGATTAGTTCAGTTTATAAATTTAATCGATTTTGGTTTTAGTGTTCGACAATAGTCTGAAAAGTGCATTTGTACTCTCATGTCCAGAGTGCGATAATAAACACGATTATACACTTTGGGTCAATTTGCGCTGCAGCAGTGCACTTGAAAATTCTTTTCAGACACCACATGAGAATTGAATATTGAATTTTAATATTTTCTATTGAACTAAATTGTTACAATTTGACACTTGAATGGTGGTGGCCAATGTGGAATGAATAAATCCCTGCAAGCGCATTTCAAGGCCAGGCGGGTCGGGCTGACCAGGCCTCAAGGCACATGTTAGACTACACGTTGCGGTGCTAAGTAGAAGTGGCTATTGTTTGTGTCAAGGGCCGCACAAGGGGTGCCCCGCGCGTTTGAACTCAAGTGTCTGTTTGTCGCTCTGGCTTGTCAAACTCTCAGGAACAAATAACGCAAAATGCAATATTTTGCAAAATAAATTGTGATTTGTTTGGATATTTATTTGTATTGATATGTATTGATACGTCTAAGTTTGCCTGCTCTGTTGGGCCATTTGAGTGAGAGTAGAAATGGGCCTCAAAAGAATCAACTTGAATGGACACTGTCTCGTACAGTTGGTTCGTTATCGCGCGTCATGAAAATAAATCCAAATCAAGTAGACAACACATATCATTGCTCAAATTAAACATTTCATTCGATTTCGTAGTGGACCTGTGACCGTGTCCAGCTGACTCACTAGTGGACTTTGTAGGACCTGAACATAACATACGATTGAATGATATGTGTAATTCACATTGTGTTGTGCATATTCTAATCCGCTTATTGATTATCACTTGAGAATCTCAAGTTCAAGTTCAAGTTCAAGTTGAGATGGGTGATGAGAGTCAGTACTGCTGCCACTGTAATATATTACATTGTAATACACATTGTGTTCTGCATATCATAATCCTCTTATTGATTATCACTTGAGATGGCTGATGAGAGTCAGTACTGGACGGAGGATACGTTCCACCGTTCGAATGTGCTATATATGTGAAGTAGGCGGTGAGTTGCCAAGTAGTGGAACTGTGCAATATTATGCAACTGGGTGACTATGAGAACACTATATAGTCATTGCCACTAATACCAATACCCGTGTGTGCATATGTACGCGTTCGAGCTAATGTCTGAAACTATATTTTAGCATGAGAGCATTTAAATTAGTGCATTAGAAGCATCCTCACCGTGAACAACACAACTAAAATGGAATCGAACCAATCCAACTTTGTGTCCAACTTTGACCACTTGCCCAGTGAATATAACCGACAGTGGCTTGAATTCACTGACAAATCGTCAATCACCGTGCAGGAGGCGGACACTGAGATCGGTCATATGCTGACCGATTTGACAACTATTTTTAAAACGCGGAACGATTTCAATAGAATTATTTGTAATCTCAAACCAGATCAACGCGTTCACGAGGGACTATTGATGATATGTGTAAGTTATTATTGTGATTATTACTGCATAATTGAAATTATTACTAATCGATTGATTGGTGAACAAAGCAAATGGCAAACAACTTTATGCATAAACGATTGAAAGTGCTCGAGGAGGCAAGCTCAATACTGCAAAGATTCGAAGAACGTTTCACTGCTAATGTAGTCAACAGAGTGGAAGGAACTGATAAAGTGGATACTGTTGAGGAATGGATGCTGTTGCTCGATCAAGATATTCGACTGCTGCCATTTAATAATGATCTGGTTCCTTTCGTTGAGCTGATTCCTACGGCGTACATAGGCAACGAGTTATTTAAGACTATGCTACAATTCACAATCTATCAACTGAATTCATTCAATCTGCTCGTCCTAAAGGTGGCTCGTTGCTTGGCACTGCCTGTGGTCTACGAACGAGCTGAATGGATCGCTGCGGAACTCAACCAAAAATCACTTTACAGTCCGCCCTGCACTGCACTGCCAATGTCGATTAAGATGGTCTTGAATCAAACTGTAGCCAAATGTTTGTACGTCAAGCAACATTGTAAAGGACTGTTTGCCCAATACCACAAGATATCACATGATATCATGGACATGTTTGACAATGATGGTGTTACTTCTCAGTCTACCGGGTCCTGCAAAAGGTTTTGCAAGGGGGTCACAGAAAACCCCTGAGTTGGCGAAAACCCAAACTATGTAGGATAAACATGCTTGACCCAAACGGAATTGATTGGCCATCTCACATTTTGGAACATTCAACTTCCGGTGGAAATGGGTTCCAAAATCGAATAAATATCTTGTTTTAGCAACTTTGAAAAATTCTCCGGACCTTAAAATTTGACCAAATATCTTCAAAATTTAAATACTTGCTATTACTGACCCACAGATTCATATTTTATAGTCAAAAGTTCCAATTGGAACGATTGGGTCAATTCGAAAAAAATCAATTTTGGCCCATTTTTAAGGTTTTTGAGCATGTAAAAATTATTTAACAAATAAACTACAATTTAAAAAAGCATTTTTGACAACAGGAATTGTGTTCCAAATGGAACAAGAATTATTTTATTTTTTATTGTTTCAATTGGAACCCTCATTTTATGAAATAAAAAGTTTAGAGTTGTCATTAATTTATTAGGTAATGCAAAAATGTTCACACTTGTCAATTTGTGAAAGCTAATTTGAATTTGATAATCTGCATAAAAAGATTTCACCATTTATATATATGAAATCGATTTCATATGTCATTTGTGCAAACGTACATTCTGTAATTTGGATTTTCGAGTGATTGGAGTAAGCAGAAAAATTACTTAACTTTTCGAATCTCCTGTCGGAAGGGAAGTCACATGAGAGCAGAAAAGGTATCGTGTCAGGTGTGTTGAGTATCGCTTCTCGGCCTTTTGGCTAAGATCAAAAGTGTAGTATCTGTTCTTATCAGCTTAATATCTGATACGACCCCCATTGGGTGGTCAAGATGTTAAACTTATTTTTGAGGGTTGGTCGAGTGCTGTGAGCTGTGCTCAACCTCTGCCACGGGTCGGCCTGGTACTTGCACGTACACTTCCAGGCATTGGCCCTCTTCACTAAATCAAAAGAAAGGATGCACAACAAAATTTTCTTATATAGAAATAAACTTGTTTTTGTATGCAATCATTGCATTAGAATTAGCAGGTTCATAAAAGTACTTGAATTTGATTTTATTTTGGTCAATCATACTATGACGAGAAAATTTCACACACACAATGTTCAGCATAATAAACACGATTATACACTTTGAACCAATTTGCGACACTGCAGTGCACTTGAAAGTTCTTTTTTCAGACACCATTTGAGCAAATATTGAATTTATTTTTTTTATTGATTTGTAACTAACCACCGGCATTTTTTTTGGTGTGGACTCACTAAATTGCCCCAAATTTTAAGGTAGGACGCGAAACTTCAAACATATGTGAATGACCCCTTCACATATTAGTGCAAAAAGTGGTTTTCGTAATCTTCTTTTTTCTCCGAAACCTATTGACCGATTTTTGTCTATTATAGCTCAAATTAAAGGTAAATGTATGATCTTGAAAAATGACGATCTGAATTTTTTATAATTTATCATATATGATATGATATTATATTAAATAATGAGAGTGATTCAAACAGCCTCGAATACCAAAAAAAACATTGTTTACATTTACTTTTATAGATAGATTTTCTTAGTTAATTCCAAATAAAAAAATTCAGATCGTCATTTTTCAAGATCATACATTTACCTTTAATTTGAGCTATAATAGACAAAAATCCGTCAATAGGTTCCGGAGAAAAAGGAAGATTACGAAAACCACTTTTTTGCACTAATACAGTCCGCGCCATAATGATAGGTTCAAGCGAATTTTTGGCATATCTCCTAGAGTTCCTGGATTTAAATTCTGATTATTTTATATGTTATAGCCTAGGTATCCCTTGTTCTTATCCAGTACAAATCGGCTTATCTTATCTTTAATCTATTGATATAAAAATTATTTTATGAAAAAAGTCATTTTAACTTGGCGCCATAAATATAGGTTCAAGGGCCAAAATTGAATGTATTTTAAATTTTTATTGGTCCAAATCATTTTTAATAATTAGTTAATGATATTTTTAAGTATTTTACAAAAATATTTCGCTGGAAAATAATATCAAACAAATTTTTTAAGCGGTTATGAAAATTTTGGTCATTTTGGCAGATTTTGCTTTTAAGAAATTTCTCAAAATGCCAATTTATCTTAAATGATTGTTTTAATCACTTTATGTCTTATCTGAAATATTTAAATTAGCATAATAAATGATTTAAACTCAATTAAAGTTGAAAACCATAACAATTTAGACGAAATTATGAGTTGAGAAATTTCAAATCAATGAAAAATGTTGTTTTACGATATTTTGCAAAATGGGTTTCAAAATTATTTTAGCTACGTTTTTCTGTGTTATTCTCTTTTATTAACTTGAAAATGACTTCTAGGAAATATTAGGATTAATATTGATCAATAAAAACTTAAAATACATATAGTTTTGACCCTTGAACCTATATTTATGGCGCCAAGCAAAATGACTATTTTGACAAAATAATTTTTATCTCGATAGATTAAAGATGAGATAAGCAGATTTGTACTGGATAAGAACAAGGGATACCTAGGCTATAACATATAAAATAATCAGAATTTAAATCCAGGAACTCTAGGAGATATGCCAAAAATTCGCTTGAACCTATCATTATGGCGCGGACTGTATTAGTGCAAAAAAGTGGTTTTCGTAATCTTCCTTTTTCTCCGGAACCTATTGACGGATTTTTGTCTATTATAGCTCAAATTAAAGGTAAATGTATGATCTTGAAAAATGACGATCTGATTTTTTTTTATTTGGAATTAACTAAGAAAATCTATCCATAAAAGTAAATGTAAACAATGTTTTTTTTGGTATTCGAGGCTGTTTGAATCACTCTCATTATTTAATATGATAAATTATAAAAAATTCAGATCGTCATTTTTCAAGATCATACATTTACCTTTAATTTGAGCTATAATAGACAAAAATCGGTCAATAGGTTCCGGAGAAAAAGGAAGATTACGAAAACCACTTTTTTTGCACTAATATGTGAAGGGGTCATTCACATATGTTTGAAGTTTCGCGTCCTACCTTAATCATAGAACTAATGACCCAAGACTAGCTCTAGGTTCGTTTTTGGTTAACTTATGGCCAGGAGTACGGGTTACACAAAAATCAAAAGTTGAAACACTTATAAGTGCGTATAGCTATTCGTGGGGATTATTTTAAATCAAATTATTTAATTTCGTACTTAAATTATTTTTTCATTTACTTGATCTACTTTTATTTAAATGTTCGACAACTTTCTTAATAAAATTTGGCCTGAACAAGAAAATAAAACTTATTAAAGTCACAAATAACAAAATTAATGATGAATTTGCCATTCGTACCAAGTTCATGTTGCTTTACTTTCATCAATGTTCGCAAGCTCATATTTGATTTTTTGTTTTCAATTTTCCTTTTAGATGTGTTGAAATTACAATTATGAGTGTATATTTCGCATTAATTACAAAAAAATAATTAGGTAGTTCCACTATTAAAATCCGAAAATATATTAAATAGCATAAGAAAACTCCACACACCACGTACATGAAAATTTCAACTTTCGACCTTTGGGTAAACCGTACCACTGACTATTGTCAACCAAAACTGACTCTCGAGCCTCGAGCTAGTCTTGGGTGACTAATTTCTATGATTAAAATTTGGTGAGTCCACGCCAAAAAAATGCCGGTAAATTGACACACAATTTGACATTTGAATGGTGGTGGCCAATGGAATGAATCCGTACGAGCGCATTTCAAGGCCCGACGGGTCGTACTGACCAGACCTCGAGACAATAGACACATGTTAGACTACACGTTACGGTGCTAAGTGGAAGTGGATATTGTCAATGTCAAAGGCCGCATTGTGCCCCAGTGTACATTTGGTCTGGCTCAATAATAGTGAACTCAATGGACAAAAAATGCTTGTCGTTCTGGCGCGCCTGCTAAACTCTCCGGGACAAAAAGATCGAAAATGCTAAACTTTGCCATAAAATAAACTATGATTTGTTTGAATATTTATTGTAGGATATGTACAAAATACACCAATGTTTTTTCTACTGCTGCGTTGAGTCATTTGAGTAAGTATGAGCCTTAAGGTAGGACGCGAAACTTCAAACATATGTGAATGACCCCTTCACATACAGTCCACGCCATAATGATAGGTTCAAGCGAATATTTTGTATATCTCCTAGAGTTCCTGGTTTTAGATTCTGGTTATTTTATATGATATAGTCTATGTATCCCTTGTTCTTATCCAGTACAAATCTTCTTATCTTATCTTTAATCTATCGAGATAAAAATTATTTTGTCAAAATAGTCATTTTTGCTTGGCGCCATAAATATAGGTTCAAGGGTCAAAACTATATGTATTTTAGGTTTTTATTGATCAATATTTATCCTAATATTTCCTAGAAGTCATTTCCAAGTTAATAAAACAGAATAACACAGAAAAACGTAGCTAAAATAATTTTGAAACCCATTTTACAAAATATCGTAAAAAACAACATTTTTCATTGATTTGAAATTTCTCAACTCATAATTTCTTCTAAATTGTTATGGTTTTCAACTTTAATTGAGTTTAAATAATTTATTATGCTAATTTAAATATTTCAGATAAGAAATAAAGTGATTAAAACAATCATTTAAGATAAATTGGCATTTTGAGAAATTTCTTAAAAGCAAAATCTGCCAAAATGACCAAAATTTTCATAATCGCTTAACAAATTTGTTTGATATTATTTTCCAACGGAATATTTATGTAAATTACTTAAACCTATCATTAACTAATTATGAAAAATGATTTGGACCAATAAAAATTTAAAATACATTCAATTTTGGCCCTTGAACCTATATTTATGGCGCCAAGTAAAAATGACTTTTTTGATAAAATAATTTTTATATCAATAGATTAAAGATAAGATAAGCCGATTTGTACTGGATAAGAACAAGGGATACCTAGGCTATAACATATAAAATAATCAGAATTTAAATCCAGGAACTCTAGGAGATATGCCAAAAATTCGCTTGAACCTATCATTATGGCGCGGACTGTATTAGTGCAAAAAAGTGGTTTTCGTAATCTTCCTTTTTCTCCGGAACCTATTGACGGATTTTTGTCTATTATAGCTCAAATTAAAGGTAAATGTATGATCTTGAAAAATGACGATCTGAATTTTTTTTATTTGGAATTAACTAAGGAAATCTATCCATAAAAGTAAATGTAAACAATGTTTTTTTTGGTATTCGAGGCTGTTTGAATCACTCTCATTATTTAATATAATATCATATCATATATGATAAATTATAAAAAATTCAGATCGTCATTTTTCAAGATCATACATTTACCTTTAATTTGAGCTATAATAGACAAAAATCGGTCAATAGGTTCCGGAGAAAAAAGAAGTTTACGAAAACCACTTTTTTGCACTAATATGTGAAGGGGCTATTCACATATGTTTGAACTTTCGCGTCCTGCCTTAAAAGAATCATTTTAATTTTGGATCTCGTACATTTGGTTCGTTATCGTGCGTTATGAAAATGACTTCCAGTCAACTAGACAATAACTCAACATTGCTCACAGTATACTAAAGTGCGCATCAAATATTTTGACCCATTTCGCAGTGGACCATTTGCCTATAGCGGACTCAGTGTCCAGTGAACCATGAACATGAGCACACCTGCACAGAACAATATTCTGAGAACATATGATGTGAATGAATACGCGTTGACTGTGCCAATTAGCTTATAAGCCAAATCCGCTTATTTATTATAACTTTAAGTTGGTGACAAGTGGCGCGTCCGGACGCGCATTTGCGTCACGAATATGCGTTCGAATATTCTAAATATGATCGTATGGGAGTTGTAGAAGTAGTGGAATTGTGCAATGTTATATGCAAATTGGTGACAATGAGGACACTATATAGACATTGTCACTTATACCACTATCTGTGCTTGAATATGTACGACGTACATTGTACGCAAAAAGATTAGAACAAGCCAACTAGCACATTCATTCTCACCTCGAGGATCCTAACCATAAAGAGCATAAGGCTCCGCAAATCAAAAATGGCGAACCAATCCAACTTTGTGTCCAACTTTAACCACTTGCCAGCTGAATATAACCGAATGTGGCTTGAATTCACTGACAGATCGTCAATGAGCGCACAGGAAGCGGAAAATGCGATCAATCAAATGATGACCAGTTTAACAATCCAAGAAAAGTGTTACGAATTCAATCTGATTGTGCTTCGTCTCAAGCCAGATCAACGCGTTCTCGAGGGACTGTTGATGATATGCGTAAGTTATTATGGTGGTAAGATTGAAATGATTACTAATCGATTGATTGATGATTCAAAGAAAATGGAAAACAACTTTATCTTGGAACGATTGGAAGTAATCGAGAAAGGAGGACTTTTACTGCAAAAATTGGCGGAATGGCTGCACTTGAAAGATCAAGATACTCGAATGAATCTGGTTCCCTGCCCTTTACCGCCCACGTCACACAAATTCAACGAGGCACTGAAAACTATGCTTCAATCCATAATCGATATCATGAACAAGTTCATTCTACTTGTCCAGAAAGTGGCTCGTACCTTGGCACTTCCAGAGGTTTACAAACGATCAGAATCGATCGCGGCGGAACTCAACCGAGCATCGCTCTACAGCCCACCACTCTGCACTGCACAGCCAATGGAGATCAAGGCGATCTTGAATGCGACTGTAGCCAAAAGTCTGTACGTCAAGTGTCATTGTGAAGGATTGCTCGCCCAATACAGGAAAATCATGAATGCCATTTTCAATGTCAATTCTATTCAGCCGACACTCCAAAACTAAACATTTAAAAAATAAAAAAACGATACAAATTCCTCAACAAAATTCTTTATTGATTCTAATTGATAATTAACCTGTCATTTCATAATATCATCATCATCACTTGTGCTCATATCCCGAGAGTTAGTTGCTCTTGTTAGCATCATTTCTGTAAAACAATTTTATTAGATAATAATAAACTTATTAGTAATCCAATCATCAAAAGTCACTTACTTATCACTGATCAAGGGCGGAGGATAGACCACCTTTCTGCCCATCGGTTCATTGAAATCAAATTTCTCCCCCAAAACAATTGAGACCATGAATTTCATAATCGCCACCACCACTTTGGTAGGCATTCACTTTACACCTATATAAACGCAAAGCATTCTGCATTAATGTGTTTGCTGTGAATTTGCAGTAAAATTTATAAATCTATAAACAACAAAGCATAAAACTTAAGTTACCTTTAAAGGTAATTTAGTCATATTGTAAAATGAATATTGCCATAACGGATTTACATTTCTTTTATTTTCTTAGCACAAAAGTTGTGTTTCTTGATTCAATCATGAAGCCTATTTTTTTGCACAAAGCTGCTTGCTTTATTAGCTTTCAATTCAATGGAGTATCCTTCGCGGGTTTGTGGATTCACATCTTTCGGAAATTTCAATGCACTTGCCCGTGCTTGTGCACAAAATGAAGTGTCCTGGGATGTTCAAATTGAATTATAGTAGGATTATTCAATTTAGTACCAAGGTAGTCGGAAATTAAATTAGTTAACCGTATTGGAGCCGGAGTTTCAGTTCACTTTCCCGTTACTTTACTTTACTGAGTTTTTATTAGAACGACTCTGCTAACGACAATTTTCCTGCCTTCAATAGTTAGGGGCAGTAGCGCCCAAAATAAAATGATGACACAAAAGTTGTAAAGCCAACAGTAGAAAAAATAGCTAATACAGTAAGAGTAAAAAACTGGGTGCTCTGCTCCCTTTTGGTCAGAAGTCAATTCAATGGAGTATCCTGTACATTCTGTACATCACGCACAGTGCGTGTTACAAAATGGGCGTTATATGTTACAACTCGAAATGGTTGTGTTTTAATTTGTTTGGATTGCAAACAAAGTAATTGATTTATATTTATTTTTATTTTGAATTATGCATAATTGATTTTTATAAATTAATATATCATACAAAATGGGACATACAAGATTTTGTCTACCATAAGACAATTCATGTACTATCATTTGTACTTGTTTATATCTAAAGATCAAAGTTGATGTTAATTTACCATCAAAAGTTATTAGTGCGGTTGAGGTTGATGGGTGTAGATGTGAAATAAAAACACAGGTGAATTTTAGTTTTGCAATACTTTTATTGAATATTTTGGGGATGCAGAATACAGAAGATTATATGGAGAGAATGAGCCAACACTAGCAATTGCATATAACGGGAACTTGAGATGAGACGAATGGTTGTTGTTGATTTATAGATGCGTTGGGTTTCGATGCTAAGCACACACAAATGGAGATGCGATGAAATCGACGATTGATGTTTCCAAGCACAAATCAATTTCTCAGTTCAGGAGTGATGCGTAGATTTAGGTTGAGTTGGCGAGTCAATTCCAAATAAGGATTATTTAGGTTTATAAGAATATTTTGAGATAGTAGTTAAATAGGTTGAACGGTCTAAAGTCAAAACTTGACAATTTCCAATAGCTCGAGAAATTAGTTTGAACTCGAGAAGGAAAATATTTTCAATGGTGGATAGGTGATAACCAGAAATGGACGAATTAGGCTAAATCCGATGAAATGTGGTCTATGATCGGGAACAGGAAATAGAAACGGCAATGTCCAACAAGATGTAGTTAGACTCGGCAATGGTCAATCAGATAGACATGTGACCAACGGGTAACCGGAAAGACCAAACAGGACGGACAAAACGGGAGAACCAAATTGGTGAACCAAACGGGATTGACCAACGGGAAGACCAGACAGGAAGACCAAATAGTAAGACCAAACGGGAAGACCAAATAGGTAGACCAAACGGGAAGACCAAATAGGAAGACCAAACGGGAAGACCAAACAGGAAGACCAAACGGGAGACCAAGAGAGTGAGCAATCAGGAAGACCAAGTGAGCGAGAGTTGAGTGTCAGGAGAGAACGGCAATGTGTCTTCTAGTATGTTGACCGATGTACTGGTCCCGATGAACTGAGTCGGGGGACCTTTTATAGAAGATGGCTTGTTACTTTCCTTGTGCTGCGTGAGGGCTTCAATAAGTAAATAGACAATTTAAAGTTCGAGGCACAAACCCGCGAAACTGCAGCAGGTGTTAAACGCGAGAGGTCGCCCAATTTATTTTCTATGGGAGAAAACTTTCGCGAAAACGTAAAACAGCAGGCATTTCGCCAAGCGAGCGTTTTAGGGCCTTTTTGCAACAAACAGTTAATTTCCTATGGACTTTGCCTTGTATTTTATTCACTCTGCATTTGCGCCAAAAACAGGCAGAATATCGAGCGAAACCATCAAAATTGTTCAAATGCGCAATGGATTTCCTATGGGAGTTTTGCCGCAAAATAAGACTTTTGGCTGCATTGAAATTTCCATTGAAGTAATGATATTTTCCGCGGAACGAAATCAGATTCATATTGAACAGACTTTGTCATTCGACTGGGGTCGGAGAATGGACACTTGCTGTGCTGAACGGCTCATACAGGTGCTGTGTGGAGGGCTTGAAATGTGTGCTGATGAGTGTGTGTGTGCTCAGTGCAGGGAGATGTACGACCAGGTGTCTTGCATATGCATGATGGCTAATTGTACTCATTCACTCTTAATATAATAATAATAATAATTCATATTTAATAATTAATAATTAATATTAAAATCAGAACATAGGCATGCGATATATCAAAATACTCGTAATAAAGAGTAGATTTAAAGTGTGTATTAAATATGTTCTGTTACTATACTAAACTATACTTTAAGCGTACAGTATTACAAGGAAATGGTTATTTTGGGTATTCTGTGTTACTATACTCAGGCGTACAGTATAACTAAGGATTAAATTAACTAAATAAAAGCTAAATATTAAAATTAAAAAGAAAAAAAATTAAAATTAATTGTTTTAAGCATTTTACATGCGTTCTGCATGACAAATAATTGTGTGATAATGAATTGAGAAGGAGAATGATTGAGTCATTGGGAATGATGTCAAACTCTTTTTTTTTATTAGTGAGCACATAAAATTGGATTTCAAGTGTTTAATTAAGTGAACAGTGTTCACTGAACACAACCTTTATAGTAAAAATGGTGAAAACTTGTTGAGGAAAATCGTAGATTTTACTGAAACTGAGTTTTTAATTAGCGCTCAGAAATGTTTAAAACTTGAATGAGCTCAAAAAAGAATAAAACTTGAATTAAATCTTTGTTTTGTTCATCGTTTTATTAAAAACTCAGAGAGCCAGCATTCAATTCAGTAAGTGGGACTTAATGAATGTTGTTCGGATTTAAATACCCTGAGTTTCAAAACAGCTAGAACAGGAATTGAAAAAATTGGAAATTGTTGCCTTGGACAAGTATGCAGAAAATTATTTCATGGAAAAGTTATCAATACCTAGATTGTTTCGGTTTGATTACCCCTGATTTGATTTGATTATCTATATTTCTGTAAAATCGAAGATTTCGACTATAGATTTTTTATTTTCCATATATTTAGAATAGCGCTTGTAAATTAATAAAACATGCAAACACACCTAACGCTTCTAAATTGATAAAACAAGAAAACTGAACAGGTAATTCGTTTTCCAGTAAATAATAAAAAATCGTGCCCCAGGTGTAACTGCAAGAGTTGTGGCATATGTGTTGCATATAATGAGGATGCATTGGTACTTAGGTAAATTAATGAACAAATCGATTGACAGTTCTTTCCAAATTTGCAGTTGTAAGCATTGGACCGGTTTGTTTATACGTGCTCGAACAATTAGAAAACAAATCCAATATATTCATATAATCCAAGGTGCTACTATTTCGAATCAACGATTCTTGTTATATCTTTTCTGGTTCATGAAATGGTTTCTGAAATGTAATCCATGATATTTCATTTCTGTCATGGGAGACGTCACCAAAAACATTATATTTGGCAATTAATGCTATTGATAATGTTATTGACTTGACTACAGATCATTGACTAAACGATAACTGAAAAATCACAAAATAAATGAATAATACTTTTTTACGTCTGGTTTAAGTGCAAATTTGTTCTTTGAAACTGACAGTTTGGCTTATTCAAGGAATCACGTTCATAAATTGTTATCTCACTTTGACGGGATTTACACCTGGGGCACGATTTTTTATTATTTACTGGAAAACGAATTACCTGTTCAGTTTTCTTGTTTTATCAATTTAGAAGCGTTAGGTGTGTTTGCATGTTTTATTAATTTACAAGCGCTATTCTAAATATATGGAAAATAAAAAATCTATAGTCGAAATCTTCGATTTTACAGAAATATATTGCATCGATTTTCAATACGTGTTATGAACATGTATCAAAGCAAGTCCAAAGCACACTGGAAAGCTACAAGGCACGATTCCTTTTGACAATTGCTCACAGGACACAATACGGCTCCATTCCAGTGCCGAAATCCAAACCAAAGCACGATTTCATTCGCCATTTGTTCACAAGACACAATATAACTACATGATCATGATCATAACTATTACCAATTCGTTGTAGTCAAAATCTAGCATACAGAAAACTATATTTGTTACATGAGCAAATAGATTGTCCAGAAAACTTACGAAATAACATCCATAGATAATATCTATTAGATATATACAGTGTAGCACCGTTATAGAGACTATATAATTCGATGAGCCTTCAGGCGAACTTGGATTATTTAGAGCAAAGATTTAGACTTTGGAACTGGTACTGGCAACGCTCTTCACCGACTTGAGGGAAACATTACCAGAGGTGCCAACGTCCGTTGGAGCATTACTCGGTCCAGCAGTGGCGAGAGATTCGTCGGAACTTTCCTTTTGGGTTGGAAGTTGTAGGATGTTGTCCAGTTCGCCACTGACAGAGTTCCTGTCGTCCCGGTTTTGAACATCGACGTCGGCAGACTTCTTATAGAAAAACATCACGATTGTACAGACGAGGAGCACAATCAAAACGCTCACGGCCACATAACCGATGATTATGCTGATGGATGCATCTAAAGAAGTAAAAAATAAATGTTAATTGTAATGATGGTTAGCAATGGTTACAAACATTTAGGGTCAACAATGGTAGGAGTGGTGGTGGGAATGACGTGGATAAAAAAGTCAGTCAACTTGACCACTTTGAGCCCAACTTCAGAGGAATTGCCAGCTTCTGGGTACCCGAAGATGTACACCTGGTCCTTGGTGAAGAGATGGAAACGATTCAGGTACACAAAACCATCGTTTTCGATTTTCCAGTCGATAGAAGAGCATTGAGATGATAGATTGAATACAACAGAGTCATTTCCGTTAGACGATTTGCAGATGCTGTATTCCCATTCGAGGTTGAATCCATTAGAATGGTCGAATGTGAACTTGTTCAGTTGATAGAATTCAGATTTTTGAATAGATTGGTTATCTTCAGATTAAAGATAACGTTTGGCTCGTCCGAAGAAATTAATTTCCCATACTTAAAATTAAATGCTTCATCATAAATTTTGAATACGCGGTAAGTTGTACTTGGTGGTTTAACAGTAAAGGTGACAGTTTCGAGATTGTTCTTTAGATCAACACTAAAAGCAAAGAACAAAGTTTCTTTGTTCATGCCAATTGAGAAAGACTCTGCCATTTCTTCACTCAGCACACGTTTCGTAAAATTATCGTTACCACTCAGCAGAGGCCATTTGTCCTTCAAATTTACCGGCACCACTCCGTACAGATTAATCTGGTTGTTAGCGTAATTAGCCATCGGTACTTCGTAAACCATCGGTGGTGAGTCCTTTGTGATAATCAGCAAGTTCTGGTCGAGCACTCCCATCGAAAGGACTTTGGCCTGAGCGAACGAGGACAATAATAATAGTTTAGTGCTCGTCTAAAATAAAACGAAAAAAAATTAGGCAAACAGGCGAAATACCAAACTACCAAACATCACTTACATCGTTGGTTGGGGTTCCAAAGATAGAGCCAAAGAGAATCAGAACCACCAGCAGGAGGCAACCGGTGCCGAACGAAGGGCGAGATAACATCGTGTTGAGAGGGTGAAAAAAAGCTTGAAAAGAAGTGACCACGTTGTCGATATATGATGATAAATATAGAAGATATTTAGAGTGAAGATATAAAATCGAGTGATAAAACAAACAAAATAGTAAATATTCAAAACAGCGGGGATGTCGATTACGATCTAGTAGGAAAAGGTCGGCAGTCCAGATTCGTAAAGACGCAAACGGGAAAATAAGCACCGAGGCAACGACAACAACACACACAACACAACTGTGACTGCTCGGCTCTCTCCGCACCTTCTCATACTCATACTCATACTGGCCATAATTGCGATAAAGGAGGTATCTGAAAATTTGAATTTGAACTTGAACACAAAAGAAAGCCTAACCTAATTTGAGCACGTTGTTGACAAAACAATGTGTTTATGCAGCATCGAGCAGTAAACAAGACCGTCCACAAATGACGTTTGTTTTCACTCAAATTACGCATTTAACAACAAATAAGACAAACACACACGAGCACAGCAACGTATTCAGAAGTTTGACACACAAACATGCGCGAAATTGATTTCACGTGTGATTTTTGGTTTTCTGCGCATTTGGTCAAAAAAATGGGCATTTCACATAGTACATGTGATTGCGTCACTAACTTCTACAATTCAAGTGCTCCTCCTTGCTGGTGGGCAAAAGACACACCTCCTCCACTTCCACAGTGACGTCCCCGAAAGGCTTAAAATGTACCAAATTTTTAGGTGTCGTGGCGCCCAATGGGAAAAATACATTAAAAAGCGTTAGTTCCCGAGCGAAAATAACTAAAAAATCTATAAAATGAAACTGGAAAATTCTTTATCGTTGTACTAAATTTGGTTGGCCAGAAGTGGTTTGTTGTAGGAATACCACTTACTCTACAGTGATAGTGAATATGATGCATATGTTACCGGCAAATCAGGAAACCGTCAGATCATGGTCTGACGGACGCACAAACCGTCAAAGTAAGAAAAAACTCGTTTCTCGTTCTTTTTCTTACTTTGACGCGTCAATTCGGGATCTGACGCGGCAATTCATGAATTGACGTTTCTGCTTCCGACAAATTAAGAAATCAAATTGGGACTAGGGTATTATCTGATTGTATCAAGTAATTAATCACTATACTGAATTTTTGTCTAAACATTTTATTATATTAGATATTTAATTAATAAAAAATTCTATAATTTATGAACTTTCTTAAACCTTCACGAATCTCGATTATTCAACTCCTGTTTGCCGATATTTTCATGCCTGCGTGAATTTGCCACAATTGTTACTATCCAAGGTGCTACTATTTATAATCAATGATTCTTGTTATATAGTTTTTGGTTCATTTCTGAAATGTAATAAATGCCATTCCATTTCTGTCATGGGAGACGGCACAAAAAAACATTATATTGGTAAATTAACGATATTGCTATTCAATTTGACTACAAATAATTGACTAAACGATAACTGTAGACTCAATCAAAATGAATGAATAATACATTTTTTCTTCTTGTTTGAGTGCAATTCTGTTCCTTGAAACTTACAGTTTGGCTTATTCAAGGAATCAAATTCTTAAATTCTTATCTTACTTTGACTGGATTCACACCTGGGCACGATTTTTTATTATTTATTGGAAAATGAATTACACGTTCAATTTTCTTGTTTTATCAATTGGGTGGTCAAGATGTTAAACTTATTTTTGAGGGTTGGTCGAGTGCTGTGAGCTGTGCTCAACCTCTGCCACGGGTCGGCCTGGTACTTGCACGAACACTTCCAGGCATTGGCCCTCTTCACTAAATCAAAAGAAGGATGCACAACAAAATTTTCTTATATAGAAATAAACTTGTTTTTTATGCAATCATAGCATTAGAATTGGCAGGTTCATAAAAGTACTTGAATTTGATTTTATTTTGGTCAATCATACTATCACGAGAAAATTTCACACACAATGTTCGGCATAATAAACACGATTATACACTTTGAACCAATTTGCGACACTGCAGTGCACTTGAAAGTTATTTTTTCAGACACCATTTGAGCAAATATTGAATTTATTTTTTTATTGATTTGAAACTAACCACCGGCATTTTTTTGGTGTGGACTCACTAAATTGTCCCAAATTTTAATCATAGAACTAATGACCCAAGACTAGCTCTAGGATCGTTTTTGGTTGACTTATGGCCAGGGGTACGGGTTACATAAAAATCAAAAGTTGAAAAACTTAAAAAGTACGTATTGCTATTCGTGGTGATTACTTTTGAATCTAATTATTTAATTTCGTACTTGATTTATTTTTTCATGTATTTGATCTACTTTTATTTAAATGTTCGACAACTTTCTTCATAAAATTTGGTCTGAACAAGTAAATAAAACTTATTAAAGTCGCAAATAACAAAATTAATGATGAATTTTCCATTTGTACCAAGTTCATGTTGCTTTTCTTTCATCAATGTTCGCAAGTTCATATTTGATTTTTGTTTTCAATGTTCCTCTTAATTGTGTTGAAATTGCAATTATGAATGTATATTTCGTATTAATTACAAAAGAATAATTAGATTGTTCCTTTATTAAAAATCCAAAAAATATATTAAATAGCATAAGCAAATTCCACGCACCACGTATTGCTATACATGAAAATTTCAACTTTTCACCTTTGTGTAGCTTCTACCACTGACCATAAGTCAACCAAAACTGAGCTAGTCTTGGGTCACTAATTCTATGATAAAAATTTGGGGTAATTTGGTGAGTCCACACCAAAAATACCGGTAAATTGACACACAATTTGATATTTGAACGGTGGTGGTCAATGGAATGAATCCGTACGAGAGCATTTCAAGGCCAGACGGGTCGTACTGACCAGACCTCGAGACAATAGACACATGTTAGACTACACGTTGCGGTGCTAAGTGGAAGTGGATATTGTCAATGTCAAAGGCCGCATTGTGTCCCAGTGTACATTTGGGCTGGCTCAATAATAGTGAACTCAATGGACAACAAAATGTTTGTCGTTCTGGCGCCTGCTAAACTCTCCGGGACAAAAGATCGAAAATGCTAAACTTTGCCATAAAATAAACTATGATTTGTTTGAATATTTATTGTAGGACCAGATGAGCTGCCCGGGCTTCGCTCCGGCATTACCAAATTCAATACGAACTCAAATTCAAATTTAAAAAATATAAATTTGTGAATTATTTCATTAATTCAAATTTTAAACATTTCTCTATGAGATTTTTTAGATAAAATTGCGCTCACATGAGCTCGAACATTCCAGAACATTCTATGGATGTATCCTCTTAAAAGGGACATTTTCTAGAACCTTCTATGGATGTATCCTCCTAAAAGGGACATTTTCTAGAACCTTCTATGGATATATCCTCCTAAAAGGGACATTTTCTAGAACATTCTATGGATGTATCCTCCTAAAAGGGACATTTTCTAGAACATTCTATGGATGTATCCTCCTAAAAGGGACATTTTCTAGAACCTTCTATGGATATATCCTCCTAAAAGGGACATTTTCTAGAACCTTCTATGGATATATCCTCCTAAAAGGGACAATTTCTAGAACATTCTATGGATATATCCTCCTAAAAGGGACTTTTTCTAGAACCTTCTATGGATATATCCTCCTAAAAGGGACATTTTCTAGAACCTTCTATGGATATATCCTCTTAAAAGGGACATTTTCTAGAACCTTCTATGGATATATCCTCCTAAAAGGGACATTTTCTAGAACATTCTATGGATGTATCCTCCTAAAAGGGACATTTTCTAGAACTTTCTATGGATGTATCCTCCTAAAAGGGACATTTTCTAGAACCTTCTATGGATATATCCTCCTAAAAGGGACATTTTCAGAGAGCATATAATTGGTAATCGGTAAACAAATAATTGGAAATGCGCATGCGTCATTACAATAGCAGCAATGCATCAGAATCCTAAGGATCCTAATAACTCCAGTTCCACAAAATATTTTGACTTGGGACCAAGACTAAAACCTTTCCTGGCCCGAGTAGAGAATCCATGCCAAGTTTCATCAAAATTGATCCAGTAGTATCCATTTCCATAGCGAACACACAAAGAGACATTCAATTTTATGTATTTAGATATGTACAAAATACATCAATGTTTTTTTGCTGCTGCTGCGTAGAGTCATTTGAGTAAGTATGAGCCTTAAAAGAATCATTTTAATTTTGGATCTCGTACATTTGGTTCGTTATCGTGCGTTATGAAAATGACTTCCAGTCAACTAGACAATAACTCAACATTGCTCACAGTATACTAAAGTGCGCATCAAATATTTTGACCCATTTCGCAGTGGACCATTTGCCTATAGCGGACTCAGTGTCCAGTGAACCATGAACAAGAGCACCTGCACAGAACAATATTCTGAAAACATATGATGTGAATGAATACGCGTTGACTGTGCCAATTAGCTTATAAGCCAAATCCGCTTATTTATTATAACTTTAAGTTGGTGACAAGTGGAGCGTCCGGACGCGCATTTGCGTCACGAATATGCGTTCGAATATTCTAAATATGATCGTATGTGAGTTGTAGAAGTAGTGGAATTGTGCAATGTTATATGCAAATTGGTGACAATGAGGACACTATATAGACATTGTCACTTATACCACTATCTGTGCTTGAATATGTACGACGTACATTGTACGCAAAAAGATTAGAACAAGCCAACTAGCACATTCATTCTCACCTCGAGGATCCTAACCATAACACAGCTAAACTAAAATGGCGAACCAATCCAACTTTGTGTCTAAGTTTAATCACTTGCCCGCTGAATATAACCAAATGTGGCTTGAATTCACTGACAAATCTTCAATCAGCGCACTGGAAGCGGAAAATGATATCAATCAGATGCTGACCAGTTTGACTAACCAAGAAAAGTGTTATGAATTCAATCTGATTGTGCTTCGTCTCAAGCCAGATCAACGCGTTCTCGAGGGACTGTTGATGATATGCGTAAGTTATTGTAATTATTGGTAAGATTGAAATAATGATTAATCGATTGATTGATGATTCAAAGCAAATGGCAAACAACTTTATACATGAACGATTAGAAGTAATCGAAAAGGGAGAACTTTTACTGCAAAAATTGACGGAATGGCTGCTCTTGCAAGATACTCGACTGTCTTCAATGAATAATCTGGTTCCCTGCGCACTACCGCCCACGTCACACAAGTGCAACGAGGCACTGAAAACTATGCTTCAATCCATAATCGATATCATGAACAAGTTCATTCTACTTGTCCAAAAAGTGGCTCGTTCTTTGGCACTTCCACAGGTTTACAAACGATCTGAATCGATCGCGGCGGAACTCAACCGAGCATCGCTTTACAGCCCACAACTCTGCACTGCACAGCCAATGGAGATCAAGGCGATCTTGAATGCGACTGTAGCCAAAAGTCTGTACGTCAAGTGTCATTGTGAAGGATTGCTCGCCCAATACAGGAAAATCATGAATGACATTTTCAATGTCAATTCTATTCAGCCTACACTCCAACATTTAAACAAATAACAGAAACGATACAAATTCCTCAACAAAATTCTTTATTGATTCTAATTGATAATTAACCTGTCATTTCATAATATCATTCCTTGTGCTCATATCCCGAGAGTTAGTTGCTCTTGTTAGCATCATTTCTGTAAAACGATTTTATTAGAAATTAATAAACTTATTAGTAATCCAATCATCAAAAGTCACTTACTTATCACTGATCAAGGGCGGAGGATAGACCACCTTTCTGCCCATCGGTTCATTGAAATCAAATTTCTCCCCCAAAACAATTGAGACCATGAATTTCATAATCGCCACCACCACTTTGGTAGGCATTCACTTTACACCTATATAAACGCAAAGCATTCTGCATTCATGTGTTTGCTGTGAATTTGGCGCCCAAGTTAATTTTGACTATTCGGTTACATATGCTTTTTTGAATTTTTTGAAATTTTGTAAGTTGAGGTTGGCAAAACGAGAATTTTCTCGAAATTTCAAGAAACGAAACGGAGTTTCAATGCACTTGCCCGTGCTTGTGCTTACAAAATGAAGTGTCCTGGGTTGTCAAAATTGAATTTAGGATTAGTAGGATTATTCAATTTAGTACCAAGGTAGTCGGAATATAAATTAGTTTACCGTGTTGGAAATTGAAATAGTTTTGGCTTTCCGAGGTTTATTTTTTACAACAACGTATTGAGATTTTAATATATAAGAGATAGTTTTGGCTTTCCGAGGTTTCTTTACAACAACGTATTGGGATTTTACTATATAAGAGATAGTTTTGGCTTTCCGAGGTTTCTTTACAACAACGTATTGGGATTTTACTATATAAGAGATAGTTTTGGCTTTCCGAGGTTTCTTTACAACAACGTATTAGGATTTTACTATATAAAAGATAGTTTTGGCTTTCCGAGGTTTCTTTACAACGACGTATTGGGATTTTAATATATTAGAGATATATATCCAATGTTTTAACTAAGCTTCTTGAAATGTTTTCATTTGAAATTCTTTTGTATTTGGCACGTCAAAATCAAACAGTGGTAAGTTCTTGAATAAATTGTTCTAGGAAAAATCTTAGCTAATTTTAGCTAGACACATCCTTGAAATTTCGAGTAGTTGTCGAGGGGAATTCCCCTTACCGATAGTTTAAATTCCGATCTAGCTTTCAATAGGGATTTTTTTATTAATCTTGTTTAGGATTATGTGTTGAAATGTCTACAATCTTCCGTTTATTTGTCAGTTGTTGGTAGTTTCGTTGCCGGTTAGGTGAGACCACAAATTTTTGTTTGGATGGTTTTATTATTATTAAATTTCAATCAACTAACGACCGAAAATATAAATTGACAATTAGTAAATTAATTAATTAGTTAGTTTGTATCTTAAAAATAAAAGATTGACCAAATGAGTCATGCGATACATCAAAATTCTCAGAAAATTGAGTAGAATAAGATGGGAATATTTACTGGTTTCCATGGACCATTTTCTGGTTTTTGGTATCTAGAATCAGGATTTTCAATGGTTTAAGGGGCATTTCCACATGCAAGTGATATTTTAAAATGCTCAGAATTACTAATGGATTCTAATGTTCATAATAATAATTGAAAATTAATATCCCTCAATCAATAATTTAATTAATTAGCTAATTAATATTTGTTTAATGGAGAAAAAAATTAAATATGCAAAATTAAGGTTTTATAAAATACTAAATTCAATTTTTTGGTATAAAACACTTTATAAAGAACCTATAAGATGGCTCATTAATTCCCGAATTAGATTTTTATCATTTGAAATTCATGGATTTTATTTGGAAGGATAGTTTTATTTTATTTAATCTATTTATTTATTATTTCCACAAGTCCAAGATTATTTATTAAGATTTTTCGGAATTCAGATCTAGCTTTCAATAGGGATTTTTTTTATTAATCTTCAAAATTTCTAAATTTTTTTAAGGAATATGTGTTGAAATGTCTAAAATCTTCCGTTTATTTGTCAGTTGTTGTTGATAGTTTCGTTGCCGGTTAGGTGAGACCACAAATTTGTTTGAATGGTTTGTGATAATATGTTTTTACTAAGCTTGTTGTTGGGGGCTAATTGTGTTTTTGGTCTGGTCGCGTGTCAAGGGAAACTTGGACAGGGTTTCTTGGTTAGGGTGTTTTGAGCTAATTTGTGCTAGGCATTGTGACAGTTAGAGGTTAGTTTAGTCTTGCGAACTGATCTCCCGAGAATGGGCAACTCAGATGGACGTTACAGCAAGACTTTCACTTTAATCACGTGACATGACACACAAATGAGTATACAAACGGGGTTGATTGTAATCAATGATGAGTGTACATGCGTTGTCTTTCTGACTCTTGAGATAGATGTAAACAAAATTCTCTCATTTGTTTATTTTACTTTTACAGTCAACTCTCTGCAAATTATAATTCGCTAACTTACAAACCGTATGAGAATAATAATTAAAAATCTTTGAAAATGCGTTCAAACTTTACTATGGTTAATCCCTCATTATTGAATTGTTTTACTCTAATCTATTTATTTGTGACATTTAGATTATAAATTAGAAATTGGGAAAATTAATTTTTCAAATTAAGGACAGTCGCGGAGTTACTGTTTTACGAATGGCCCCTCTTCACATTTTAGTGCTTATTTTGATGATCTTTGAAGGGCCATAAGTCAGTTAATACTATTCCGATTTAGTCATACTATAGCTTAAATTAAAGATAAAACGGTTGGCTTTAATTGGATTAGTAAACATTTAAAGATATAACTTTTGTTAAAGATATAGCTCGAATAATGTAAAAAGTTGGGTATTTTGACACTTTGATAAGATCTCACAATGAACTGAGATAAAATTTGTTGGGTGTTTTCTAATCAACTTTTAATAAATGTTGTTACCTTTAATTAAAACCCGGATTCAACAAAATTGGTTAAATTTTGAATGTAATATGGCAAAAACAAAATGGTTAGGTCGAAGTTTACAGGAGAAGGAAAAAACTAAAAGGTAAGCATTGGCCGGTAGGGGAAAAATACTAAAAGTGCATTTTGAAAATGTTGATTTTTCTGGACTTCCAGTCGGAATTTTGATCTAATTTTTTGTCAGATGATAGATAATAAGATAACTGATAACTTAAAATCTTAAAATAATTTGAAATTTTTAACCATAAAAATGCTCCGCGACTTGCCTTAAAGTAAGTCCCGGTGCGTTGCAGTGAAAACAACCTCTGCCACTCAAATCAATGGAATAATATGGTTTTCGTAGAATTTCTGTTTCAATCAGAAGAACTCAACCAATTTTCTCTCGCGATACGTCAAATGAAAGGTAAAGGCATGGATTTGAAATATTTCAGAGCACTTTTTCTGAGTGGACTTTGTTTAGTCAAAAATCAGCGAAATGCCAAACCCAAAATGTTTGACTTTAAGTTAAACTCACGCAAAAACAAAGTCCATATTGAGCAGAGAAAGACAACTAAAAACAGTGTAGGTGAATTGCTTATTTTGTCAATTAACAAGTAAGTTTGGTTTAGTGCTTTTTGGTGATTAACTGTCAGACATAATAGTACATCATGCATTGATACACTCACAGTGTATTCTAATTGTGGATTATACAATGCTATTTTTTACTGTAGATTTGACATTATTTGGCATTATGCAATAGCTATGCCTTGCCCAGAGAAATTCTTATTTTTGTACATTATATTTTATATTAACAGTATAGACAAACGAAGACAGGAACGCAGAGGTGCAAGCGGCCAAAGAACGGATCTACTCCGAAGTGTTACATATTTGTCAATATTAAAATGTTTTTATTGATTTTTGATTGATTCCATTAAATTTTTAATTTCAATAATTTGTTTTATACTTGCCTGTACGTACAGAATATTATTATCAATTGAGAGTTTCAAAAGAAACAATGCAAAGTTAAATGCGAGCTTGTCAACACTCGTTGGTTGTCTCTTTTGCCCGCATTGCTTCACATTATCCTGATGTATCCTTCGCTTTTGGTGTATTACTGTCTGAAAGTGCTCCCTGGGAGGAGTGAAATTGAAAGTGAAAGTGAAAGTAAAGTAGTGCTTTTGTAAGCTATTTTTTTAACGTAAAAATAGTTTAGCATTTCTGGCATTTTATTTGCTTGACATCGACTATTTGAACCTTGCTTAGGGAGTTACAAACCAAAAATAAAAATGAATTGATTAGAATGACAAAGAAATTATACAAATTCATTGGAACTGACCTTGAGTCATGGTGCAAGAACATGTTTGTGTTAAAAATTCTCGTGGGCTCTATCCTTGAGAAAGCGCCTCAATCGCTCCAAAGCATCGTTGAATGTGTCGATTTTATGAAAATGAAAAATGTCTATTTCAAAAATAAAGCAATTTGTGCAAGTCAGAACATTTATTGCAAAACACTTGCCTGATTGGAATTCTCGCAAATTGAAAACTTTTGAGTTAAGTTGTTTAAATAATTTTCTTCTCTATTAATTGATTTGCTTAATTTTGAGTTAATTATTCGTTTTGCCTTATTTATTTCTGCAAGTAACGCAGTAGTAGTGAGATTATTTTCTTTATTTAAGCGTTATTGATCCAATTCTAAATCGAATCTGGATTTCAGTAATATGCATCTACTCGTATGCAGGTTGCAGTTCATAGCAAGTTTAGTTTGTTCAGTGACACTTCCACAGACAAATATGATAATGCTTCGTTTGTTTGGAATAGGATTGAGTGTGTCCTTTTATGACAGAGTAAAAACATAGGGAAAAATATCATAATTATTTTATTTCATTTAATAAATTTAATAATTTTCCAATTATTCATAATATATCTGAATATGTTTTCATATAATCTACTTTTCAATTTAATTTCCAAATCGCAATTATTCACATATTTTTTTAAATTCACTTTTTCATAATAGTGACATCTTTATCGAGTTATTGCTATTCCTATGTTGATTTCAAATTTGCTAATTCTTATCAATAGTTTATTTCTACAACGTAAATTAGATCAAAGCAAAATGGTATGCCCAAATAGTAAGTAATCGGTAGTTTAAAAAACATTTTCCAAATGGAAATAAATTCATTTGACTATAATCAAAAGAATTCCGAGTCCCGTTTTGATTATTTTTTTATTTACTTAGGATTTGTCTGTGAAAAAATCCAATTAGTTTGATTGTACATTGTATAATACAATGTACAACAAACAACATCATATTGATAAACCTCAATGAAACATTTGACAGTACTTGGACACCAAAAAACACAAAAAAGTTTGTAATCAAAGTTTTCAATTGTTACATAAATGTTATCACTCAAATGATTCTCTGTTTGTTATGAATTATAATCAATTAACGATGGTATGGTGATTAATAATTTTTATTTTGAAAAAAACAAATTGCCCTTGAACAAATTCAAAAAAACAAATTAAATAAATTAAATTATTTTGAAAGGGTTAAAAAGAGAGCAGACTGTATATTTTGAATATGGTATGACGTGTGCTTCAGATGTGATTTTACAGCTGTCCACTGCAAACTGTCACGTCAGTCAGTCAGTCAGTCGATCAGTCAAAACTGACTCATCCACTCATTTTTGGTTTTTCGCTTTGAAAGTGTACGTACTATCAGGATGTTCGCTTTTCGGGAGACTCCCGAAAAATCGGGAGAATTCGCAGGACTAGGTTAGTTTGACACGAAAGACAATGACTATTTATAGTATGCCACCGAGAAAAACATGTGATTAAACATATGTTTGTTACATATGATCAACTCATGAGATAAATAATAGTAAACGCTTTGCAGATTGAGTATAATTGTCGTTTAATGCACATTTGTCCAACAAAATTGCTTGTCTCACGTGTATCAATGATACTATTATTGAAACAATAACCATCAGTTTGTCATCATGTGTTTGTGATTGTTAAATTGTTGTTA
This sequence comes from Rhizoglyphus robini, assembly GCA_023373905.1. Taxonomy (NCBI): domain Eukaryota; kingdom Metazoa; phylum Arthropoda; class Arachnida; order Sarcoptiformes; family Acaridae; genus Rhizoglyphus; species Rhizoglyphus robini. The sequence goes on along the minus strand of JAKIJQ010000274.1, from coordinate 113,422 downwards.
TTAAAATCATTGGCTGGGAACCAATTATCATGATAAGTCGAATGTATACAAATTTCAAATGAATGATAAATTATATAACAATTCTAGTATCCATGATAGATATAATCGAGCAAAATAAACTTCTTGACACTTTTTGATTGTTCACAAATCTCAAGTAACTTAATCTGTAAAGTAAATTTCAAACATTTTTTGGTTCACTAAGCAAATGAAGAGAATAAAGTTGCACTTTGTAATTGCGGGATTGATTGTTCTTGATTAAGTCTATGTTCGAATCATCTGGCTCAATAATATTTTATGATTGTTCATTTAAATCAGTTTCAACGTTGGGGTTGCCCTCTGTCCAATTGTTGTTCATCCATAATTGCCAAGTGACTTTGATCCATGAGTACATTGTGGGTTGAGATTCAATTAAAATTGTAGTCTTGCTTGACAGTGGAATCAAGTGTGACTCGGTTTCAGTTAAATTAATTTGTTCAATTTCAGCAAGTGATTTTGTTTGATGACGATTGAAATGAGAATGTATATTAGGATAGTCACTTTAATATTTTCTTGAACATTTACTATCTCAAATCTATCAATTGAACAGGAGATTGATTGATTCTGAATGCATTTGTAAATATTTGGTTAAACTAAAGTTGACCTATTTTTGAATGCCATGGAACTTTCGGAACGAGGTTGGGATTGATCAGATGGAGATGTCGAATGTGATTGGCGAGATAGCGCTGATTAGTGAACAATTTGTCAAATTTCACTTTCCATTTTAATAAAATTGTTATCAAATAAATATATTACAAAACTATTATAAATAAAAGCAAAGTAGTCAAATGTTATAAAAACTGTCACTTACCAACCAAATATGAGTGGAAAATGACTCAAACCAAGCTGTTTTGTTGTTAGTGTGATTGAAAGCATGCTTGTTTCGAGTACAACAAATTGATTTGTCTGAATTATATTGTGCAAACAAAGAAAACATTATCCTGCAATGGATTACGAAGAAATGGCCCGAGTTCGTGCAGTGTTGTACTCGAATAATCGCGTTTTCAAGTTGTCTCGAGACTCGACAATTCTGACTTGTGTTGCGTGTTGTGTGAGATTTGATCAATTTACTTCTTCAGGAATGCTTGCGCACCTTAATGATGCAACTCATCAATCAAATGATCTACAGTTAATTGAAAATATTGCAATTTTCCACAAAAACGAACAATTGAAATCACATGTCAGTGCTTACCCGAAAATTTTCAAATTAACAGACAATAAACTTTTTTGCATCGAATGTGCATTTGAATTAGAGAATTGCACTGATGAATTTGTCAATGGCCATTTGAATGACAGTGAGCACAAGAAGAAAATGTTTCAACGATTAAATAAGTTAGTCAGCGATTCTTTGATTAATGGAATTTTGATTCAACTCGATAGCGATTCTGTTTTGTGCCAAACTTGTCAAATTAATTTATCACCTAATTTAACCGATCTACAATATCATCTCAGCGATGATTCTCATTTACTTCGATGTTCTGGCTTTGATCAACTATCCGTCAATTCTGATCAATTACGATTAGTTAAACTGGTGAATTCAAATTCAACTTTAGAATTCAAAAATGATAAAATTTGGTGTAAATGTTGTTTCCGTTTTCTTGCCCCAAATTGCGACAATATCACTCGACACTTGACTCAAACCACTCTTCATGCAAAGTCATCAATTGTTCATTCAATGCTTCATGAAAGTTTAAATTGGACTGATAGAGAATATAAGAAAAATTTGACTGAAATGATGATCATCAATGACATTCCAATGGCCAAGTTGAGTGGAATGGCTTCACTACTCGATCAATTCACTGGAAGAGTGACTCCATGTGAAAGTGTCTTGCGCAAACATTACGTCGAACCTGTGTTCAACGATTATCGTGAGGAAGTGAGAGCAGCAATTGGTGACAATTACCTAGAATTGTTTATGGACGAAATGTCGGATCGACCTGGCCACAAAGTCGTCTGTCTTCTTATTTGTCCACTTTTACCTGATAAAATAAAAGAACAAAAGGTCTACTTTTGGGATTTCATTGATATGAAAAATGTTACAGGTGAAAACTTGTTTGATTTCATTAATGAATCATTGGCCGAATTGTGGAATGGTCGAATGCACTGGGACAATGCTGAATCGGAAAGATTTTTCAGTTGTTACAATAACGTTTTGAGATGCACTCGATTCAATTTCAATATTCATAAAAATTTAAAAATGGAAATATTTTGCTACTTCAGCGCGGTTCCTCTTGGAAAACGTCAATTATACGTCAAAATTATCATAAAAAGTACATAGACCTTGATATTTCAATTGAAAAAGTGCCGCTTTTTACATTCGACGGAAATCAAACAACTGCATTTTCTATCACAATTGCAATAATCTTCAAAAACATATAAAAAAAGATTAATAAATTTTAAATTGTGAATTTATAATTTATAATTTCACTGATGATTTGTCTATATTGTTGTTACTTTTGTCGTGTTTGTTTACTTTTTAAGGCAGGAAGCGGCCCATTTTCAGTAAAAATTTTGGTGTATCATAGCTTTTATTAAAGGTAAATATATAGACTTTGAATTTTTCTAGAAAAATCAAGAGTTTTTAAGTGTCTATCCATCTTGAGATAAGTTTAAAGTAAAAAATAATCAAATATTTTCAAACTATTTGCATATTTTGTAGGAATATCGTTAAATAGTTGGAATTTCTCTAGAAAAATTTAAAGTCTATACATTTACCTTTAATAAAAGCTATGATACGCCAAAATCGGTCCAGAAACATAGGAGAAAAGTGCACCTAAAGGTAACCACTTTTTACCGCTGTTTTGACTGGCAGCTATTTTTACTGAAAATGGGCCGCCTCCTGCCTTAAATTGTACTATTTTCAAAAAAAAACATTAAATGATTACTCATACATGTGGCTTATTCAGTGTCAAACCATGATGCACCCTCTAACTGTCACAATGCCCCATGCCAACAGCCACTTTTCTTATCTGCATTTCGACGACAGACTTTGAAAGTCCGCTGTCTAGCACTGTGCACAGTGTGCAGGGACTCCCAGGGAGAGGAACAATATATTCCTATAGGAGAGAGGGGTGCGTTGCTCTAGTACAGTAAAGTGCCTTTAATTCGAAATTTTTTGCTGTCAACTTTTGATTTTGATTTCGAATTACGAATTATGGGGGTAGGCTATTTTAACTCAAACTGTACCTTTTAGGTTAAAATATCCTGATAAAATATCATATTTTGCTCAATCAGTTACGGTTTTTATAATGGACAATGTTGAAATCCAATAAGGAGTATAAAAAATTGAAAATATACAAATTGAAATGACGGCGGGCGAAGGGTCTTCAACCGCCTTAGGTCGAAGGATCAGTCCACGGATTTTGTAGAAGAGGGGACCCTTACTCATTTTTTCAATTTCATTAATTTTAATTCGAATTAACCTTGTAAAATCATTTCGAAATACGAATTATGGGAGATTTTTCGATTTATAAGCACCTTTTGTACAGTAATAGGTACCGAAATATAGAATTTTTGACTATTTTTGGTACGAATTACGAATTATGGGAGCATTCGAATTAAGGGAGGCACGAATTATGGGCACTTTACTGTATTGAACAGTGTCGGGTGGTTCGTTCTCTCACGTTCGCTTTACAACGGTTAAAGTATTACAAAGTTATTAAAAAACCAAAATTTAAATTGACAATTAGTAAATTAATTAATTAGTTAATTTGTATCTTAAAATAAAAGTTTGACCAAATGAGTCATGCGATACATCAAAATTCTCCGAAAATTGAGTAGAATAAGATAGGATAATATTTACTGGTTTCCATGGACCATTTTCTGGTTTTTGGTATCTAGAACCAGGATTTTCAATGGTTTAAGGGCATTTCCACATGCAAGTGATATATAAAAATGCTCAGAATTACTAATGGATTCTAATGTTCATAATAATAATTGCTAATTAATATCCCTCAATTAATAATTGGAGGAGCGAACGAACAAACTCACGCCCGAGCGAAGCGAGGGTGTGAGTTTGTGAGTGAACGAGTCCTCTGGCGCCGCTTGATAGGAAAAGGCTTGTGCAGAGGATTGTGGCTATATGGTTCAATGGATCGGTCTGAAAATTTTACACAATGTTCTGGTTGTGGTGAAGTTGTGCCTTTTGGCAAATAAGTCAAAGGTCAACGGAGCAGCGATTTTCAAAAAATAAATCAAATTTTGTATAGAAATGTGTAAGGACCGAGTGTCCACAGTGGAAGTACAAAACACTGTGTGGGACACAGACAAGCACACACGCCGAGCAGCGAGCCCGCTGTGCGCAAAGAGAATGCGCAGTGACAAACACACCCACACAAAAGTGCTGTGATTCACATATTGGTTTGATTGTGTTAACTTTAGACCAAATTGCATACTGTATCTGTTCATAAACATTGAACAACGATCAAGACATGTACTTTGCAAGTCTGTGTGATCTATTAAATCGAGTCAACACAATTCGAGCTTACTTCCCCTACCATCTAATTTATTTTCAATTAAAACACATCTAACTTACAGAATTATTATAGAGCACTGTTTTTGGTGCATAACTTAAAGTATTTTAAAATAAAATCATCTTCAAATTACTTTTCAAAGTATGTTTGCTGGGAAAGTTTTTTTTAGTTACTCAATTGTTCCTGTCACAATAAAACTTTCAACTACAAGGTACTTTTTTATCTCTACTTTATGGAGAATACTAATTAACAAAATTATGCAGTATAGAACATATGAAAAGGTTATATTTTGTTGGTTGTGATGGTGGAAATGTATTCTCAGAAATTTTCAAAAACTAGGGTATTTTTGTCAATTATCCTGTGTTATAAAAAATATGAGTGCCTAAAGTATCCCTCAAAAAAACAAGTAAAATCTCACAATACATTTTTTGCTGGACTATACCGTTCGCTCCTCCTTTACGCCAACGGCGTCACTTAATACTAGTTTAATTAATTAATTAATTAATATTTGTTTAAAGGAGAAAAAAATTAAATGTGTTAATTTCAATAAAATTCAATTTAAACACTTCAATTTGAGCAACAATACAACCAAATTGAATATAAGAAATGTTCATTTGTAAATTTTCTTAATAATGTTGTCACAGTTCTTTGATTAACGCCATCTTTGCTTACGTTAAACTAAATATCAATGTTATAAAAAAATTCTTTTGCTGGATTGGAAGAAAAAGTTTTCAGTTTCGTCGTCTTCCTCTTCTTCATCATCTCAGAAGTCATTGAATTGGCTATTGAACAATTGTTTGGAATACGTTTCAAGATTAAACAATCGAAAGTTTACCAGCCAAAACTATCATGACTATAAGTTATGCAAGCGATGAAGACTTCTCAAAGAAGAGTTGGTAAAGTTTAAAGTGAATTCCATCTATCTGGACAAGGATGAAATCAAACCTGGCGATGACTGGCAAGACTCATTGCGAGATGCCGTCAAGAACTGCGAGATATTCATCTCATTGGTCACGGACATTTACGGTACGACACAATAGACACTTCTTGAAGCAAAGTTCGCGCATATGCTCAAAAAGAAGATTCTTGAAGTCAATTTTCGAGAAAAATTCCCCCTGATGAACTCGAAATTCAATTTCAGGGCATAACTCCTGTCACAACAAGATCAGGAATCAGGGATCCAATGTCTTCCGTTGCTGACAAGATTGCCAAGTTGGTTTAGTTTTTATAGCATAATTCATCATCCAAAATTTCATCGTTTTCAATGATTGATTAAATGATTAAATGATTTTTTATTAATATCTCTCGTTTTTATGAATTCCACTTGCAAATCTGCAAACCATGCATGAAGTGAAACAATGAAATGATGAAACAACCTGTTGTTTTTGTTCATTTTTGCTTTGAATCAAACTATTTGGGTTCGGCTTTCAATGTCAACTCAAACGAAAATAATATGATTTAACATTTATTATTATTGAAAAATTAATTTAGAACAAAAGAATATCGAAAGAATATAATATATCTCAGAAGGTAAAAAATATACAAAAATAAAGAAGATAAATAAACGAATTAAGAACCAACAAATATTTTGGTTCTTGTATGATTACATCGGAATGAAGGCATCGATTAGAAGTAAAGCAAAAAACAAAGCCAACAAAAAGATAGATACTGAAAGTGTCCGATTTGGCATCATCTTGAGGGCCATTAGTAGTTGGGATTGAGTAAGGCGAAAGTGATTGCAATTGGGTTGATCGTGGAATCCGAGGCTTAAATCTATTTTCACGGAAACACGGATAGCCTAGATCTGTGCACCGTTCACACAGAGCACTCGAGTGTGGCTCGCCATACTTTTCCCGTGAATCAGGAAATGGCACATGACTCTAGATAAACATAAAACATAGTAAATTCGAGTACAAAAGTACGAGAATGAATAAACTCACCAATTGGTATGGAATCACCATCGATTCGCAAACCTTACACTCTTGACCATAATTGAGCCAAGCATTAGCTGAACGCCAATGTCGATTACAGGTCTGGCACAAAAATTTGCCAAAGAAACGACGTTTCGAGTCGTTGGCTGACAGTAAACCCATTTTGGTCCAAATTGGGGCGACGAAAAATAGTCAGACAAACAACCAGGCTTGTGACGTCGTAACAAATGACAACTTTCTCGAGTTCTCGAGTCGACAAAAAAATGTGAGCGTGCAAGCGCACTCATGTTTTTGACTCATTTTCTGTCTGGAACATTAAAGACAAAGAATCGGTGATGAACGAGAGTATCGTTCGATTACTACGTCGCAAAATAGTACTCGCTCTAGAGTACTGACTATAATCGTGTTTATTTAGAGAACTTTGAAATCAACAAAAACTGAAACTTTTGGTTGAATCGATATTCATTCTTAATTCACAGTTAAATCATACTTTTTGAGAATACCTCGAATCTCTTGGTGAGTTTGTGATGTAAGACCACTTTCAGACCCCTCTGTCTAGGTAGCCTTTGCTGGTCCTTTGCGGTTGACGACCAATTGGTATAGCCCCACTTGGGCTAGATTGCGGTTGATTTGCGGTTGTTGTATGCGGTTGACCGAAATGACTGAACACAAGCAAAATTGACGTAAAATGATTTAATAATAATAATAACGGTGATAATAGTAATAATAGTTCAATAATAATATAATGACGAAAGGTATGGTTTGACCTTCGATGATGTCAGATAGTCTTCCGTCTCTTGAATGACTTCCGGCAACGATTCCGTTGACAATCGTTGATTGACCAAGCGCCCTTGAGTCCTAGGGTCCTAGCTGGGTCCTGGGTGTGTCGACGGGTCCTGGGTGGATTATGCTCTTTGTAGCTCGGGTTAACGTCTGCGTAATCTTCGAGAGCACTCCTCAGGTGTCGGGTCCTGGATGGTCAATGTGTCCAGCTCGATGCACGGTCCATTCAAAGTAGTGAGATGTCTTCGGGATCACTTCTCAGATGACTGACCGGCTGCACGGTAGTTCGGCTCGGTATGTCGTCCTCCTTATATACCCAATTCTGGTTAGACTGCGTTCCAAAAGGAGTCGAGATCTTAATCAGGCAATTTCCGCATATTTCACCCGATGACCTCGCTTTAGGCTGCCACCTTTTTCCTCCTTCTGCTTCATCTGGTAATGTGTTCATTTTTACGGGTGTGTCCCTTTCTTCGGTGAATTCGCACGGTGAAAGGTACGTTCAAAAGGGGTGTGCGAGTTTACGGCTCAGTGGGCTTGTACGATTGATCCAGTTTGGTCGATGATCCATTCTGGCGCCTCATCTTCTTCGTTCGTAAGCTTAGGAGCAAAGCATGTAAAATAGTTAGATGAGATTAAGATCTAAAAGGTCATTTAATGGGCTGTCCAGTGGTGTTGATCTTCTCTCTTCTTCGTTGATGCGTCATGCATTTTCTCTCACGTTTGCGGTTTGCACTTTGTACTTGTACTTTAGTGCGTGCGCGTGTGACCTATTTAGGCGTTCGTTCGCCTTGGTCAAGAGTAGGTATGGTGAATCATCATTGGCAATAGCACTCAATGACACCACAGTGTCCTGGTAGAATGGGTGTGTGTGTTAATGTACCGTTAGTCGTGCCACCGTAGTAGCTATCTCTTGATGCTTTGCATCAAGAATTGTGTATTATGTGTGCGTTACTCAGGCTTAATGTTTTGCCACGCCATCTGGTGTTTTCTGCCGTATTTAATCGTTTTATGGCGCCATTTCATATTTGGGGTTTGGTCGTAAAATGAGGATACATCACAAGTTTTAATCAAATTTCCATGAATGCTTAACTATTTATGACTATTTTGTTTGTTAGACCAAAACCCAAACGAAATGGGTTCGTGTATTTCCAAGCAGAATCACTCGTTTGAAAATGTCTTAGCGCAACTCAATATCCGTAGGCAATCACGAGACCCCATCAACAAATTTCCGACCGAAATGTTACGATCGATTCTTCAGAAAGTGCCGCCATATCACTTGATTCGACTCAGGTCTGTGGATAGAAAATGGAAGGCCGTAATTGAAGACATTTTGAAGAACAAAAAGTGTTTGGTGATTATGCGTTACTGTGATGTCGACTATCTCACTGATCTATCAAAGCGCTTTAATGGTCAACTCAAAATGAGCAAAGATTTTGTCGCGCTTCGATTGAATTCGCGAAATCCTTTCGTAATTCACTTATCTGCTGAAATGTGCAACCTTCTGTCGGATCTATTCCCTTTAACAGTTCTTTATTATTCATAATTTCTCCTGTTCAACCACCGAATCATTCAACTCAATGCTACAACACTGGTCATCTACTCTCACAACTCTGTCTTTATGGGAATTGCCTTCGCGAGGCTCAATTTCCTTTTTCTGTTCGCTCAAATCAACAAATTGACCAAATAGACTCAACTCGATTTCCACTGATTTCCACAGGAAAAAGTGCACCTACTTGCCCCAACTTTGGCTCAATTAGAACACCTTTCAAATAGAAATATCACCTCTGATGAGCCGCCTAGTTCAGTTGTGGACATTTTGTCATATTTAGGAGAACAACAATTTACTAGTCTTGGAATTAGATCCCCTAGATTGACTTTTAAGTCGACATCTCAATTGATTACTGTTCGATCCGTTTCTAGTGTGGTGCGTTGTCATTTAGGCATAAGTGATAATATGTATGACAATTTTGAGGACATTGTTAATTACTTAAATTCTTATGTATAGCCTTTCTTTCATAAATTTTCTAATAAATTGTTCCTACATTTTATGATTCAAATTTGAAAATATTTATTAACCTTTTGAAGCGATCATTCATGATCACAATACTGCAAAATGCATGTACAATTGAATCTATTCAAAATGTCCACAGTGAGAAAGCCTTGATTTTTGACATAGTAATAGTGACACTTGTAATCACCAACTTGATTGGCCAGTCTCGCCTCAAAGATCACCTCCATCTGCCAGTTGGTGTAGGTCATGCCCGACTCTTTCCACCAGCCCATTTCGAGCACTCGAATCACTTTATAGTTGGAATTGTCGAAACGTAAATGGAATCCTACCATAAATTCGCCCTGGAATTCAGTCATGTGATGCTCTATTTCGGTTCCAGGGATGCATGAAGTCATTTTAGGGTCAAGGTGATCCATCACTTCAATGTCAAGGCTCCATTCGGTTGAATCTCCCAAAGTTTTGTTTAGATCATTTTGAGTGCTGACACAAACGACAAAGACAAACATCAGAACGAGAAAAAGTTTCATGTTGTAGCTGAGTACAACTGAATACAATCTAATGGTGATGATGATTAGAATGAATGTGAATGCATTTGGATATTCGTTTTATATAGCATTTTATTTATTGGTTCATTTAATATTTAAAGTAAATTTGTAATTGTGTCCAATCAATGTGTACATTTACACGAATCGCATGAGTTGAAAAATAACGGATATTAATTGACATTTATAGTGTTGTACATTTATATTGTATAGATTTAGATTGTGATTAAGTAGTGGAAATACAAAGAGTGAGACTATTGATTAATGGAAAGATACAAAATTGTTGAAATTAATAAGAAGCAATCACATGCTTACGCAAGTAGACGAAATGATCCAAATGCTGGGCAATTTCGTCTCGAACCAGTTGGACTGGATGATTGATGGTGAGTTGGTGGAGATTAGGGAAAACAAATGACAGAACTCGACAGAATTGGTTACCGTCAAATTGGTTGCCGTCATTTTCGAATGTAAAGGTTCGGAGAATGAGATACATGACAATACTTATAAGATGGTTTATTGAAAATTGGAGATTGGGTATAAAATATTGTGGATAACATTGATGTAGTGAGAACCATTCCCCGTAGAGGTCGACACCATTCTGACTATTGAGAGTCTGTTTATATCAGTTATACAAATGTGTGATACATTACAAAAGGATTTAGGCATTTAATTAGCATTACAGTGGTATCACGTCATACTTTCCCTCAACAGAGTCGGACAAATCAGCATTATCATTATTTGTACCACTTACTTATTATCTTAATCAACTAACTTTTTAAAGAGTCATTTTAGTTTGTTTTGGCTTTAAATTGAATTTCAATTAGTTTGCTTTGATTTGTTAGTATGCAGTTTATATTATTTTCAAATCACGATACGTCCTCCATGAACTGTGGCTGTGACAGTAGTTGAATGTTGCTGTGTTAGACTTGTGTTGATTTGTCACTGTCAGTTTATGACGAAACTGTCCTCTTTCGTATTGAGCATTTGGTCTCGTTCTTTTCATCACCTCAACTCGAATCTCTATTCAAATGGATTCTAGTCCTAACTACCAATCTGCTGCCGTTGACTTGTCCGGTCAATTCGCATTGAATCCCATCGGCACTGGTGGAGGTGGACCGATCAACAGTATGCCTAACGAAATAATGCTACTCATTTTGGACAAATTGAGACTGGAAGATTATTATGATGCAAACGAGTTGGTCAGACTGCGATTGGTGTCCAAAAAGTGGAATTCGCTTGTCGAAGACTTTTGTCGACAGAAGAAAGTGTTGAATGTAAATTATGCTAGCTTTTCTAATCATGATTTGAAGAATTCTGTTCCTTTGATTGCCGATTTGAAAACGATCGATTTCTTTGGAAAAATGTTGAAACTATTTCCCAACATTGTTCAAATGGCTGTTGGTTTTTGGAGTGAATTAGGTAATTTGTACTTTGTGTTGTTTATCTTCAAATAATGTTATCTTTTTAAGACGATCGTCAAATGCATAATTTTGCTGTTCAGATCAATTTGTTGAGTTCACTGAAAATACTCAAACTTGAAAGACACATTTTGGCAGCTATACCTTATCTGACTTTATCCAAATTGGAGCACCTTGAAGTGGATTCAGGTTTAAGTTTTTGTATCGAAGGCGACTTGTTTCAATTTGCTTCCAATCTTGGACCTGACTGCAGTGTTCGTGTCTTTCTGGACCAATATGCCGAACTGAACTATAACGACATTCTTCAGTGGCACAACAACAATCCTCACTTTTTTGCCAATCTCACTCATCTACAAATGCACTTCAAAGGGGACACTGAAGATTGTGCCAAAGTTGTGCACTTTCTGTGTGAACACGCAACTTCTTTGGAGGTCTTGAGTTTTTATGCTTCGGTATGTTCATTTTGTGGCGATTTTTCGTTTTATTAACTAAAACCACTACTTTTAAGGGTTCTCTTGAAATGTCACCAACTGTGATTCGCGACCTGGGCAAACTGACCAAGTTGACTAAACTCAAACTTTGGCGCATTGCAATTAACATTTCCAATTTGGAAGAAGCTGCTGTACAGCAAAATGGACTCACTTCGTTGCCTTCTGTTTTGACTTGCGAACTTTACATCAAATGGGGTCGCCTGAACTATGGAGACGAATTCACACGTGTCCTGTCGATTATTTTCCCCAACTTGGTTGAGTTGTATTTAGACATTGACATGGAGTTCTCAACTAGTCAGGCATTTCTACATAAAGTTAAGCAAAATTTGAATCGATTCTCCAATTTGCGTAAACACGAAATTGCTTTTTTCTAATTTATTTTAAGATTTGTTTAGATTTTCATTTTACTCTTTTTGTAATGGCTAAATGCGTCAACTCATTTATTAGCATTATAATGTTTGATTTGTGATCACTTGATATGACTTTCTGTACAAATCATACTTTAAACATATAAAATACATTAAACTTACTTTCAACTGTTTTCTTTTGCATCGAGTCTTACGATTTGGCTTCGTTCTATCGTTCCTTTAACCACCACAACTCGAATCTCTATTCAAATAAATTCATTTTAATATTCGATTGTAACCACATGACATGGCTTTGGCAATAGCATTTACTTTAATGTAATCTTAAAACCCATTTTCCCATATCACAGAAAATGTATTAAATATTTTAATTTAAAATTACTATTTTGCTTGAGACTCTAATTGAAATTCTTCAATTATCATAACGCGAAACAACCAAGTAAAATTAAAGAAATTAGAGACAAATCTGTCTGAAATTAAAACAAATGCCAAAACAGACACATACGAATGTTGACATATTAATTCAAGTGTTTAATAATAAAATATATTGAGAACAGATTAGTGACAATATGCACACGATAAATGAAAGTTTAATAAGGTATTAATGTGTACAGAAAGTCAAATCATGTGAATTACAAAACAAATATTATAATAATATTGTTGATGATGTTGGCGATCATTTAGCTAATAGGAAAAAGAGTAAATGAAAAATCTAAACCAATCTTAAAATAAACTAGAAAAAGGCAACTTTATGTTTGCGCAAATTGAAAAATAGGTTCAGATTTTGCTTAATTTAAAGTAGAAAAGGCCGAAAAGTAAATTTAATGATAAAGTAGAGAGCAGTGATTGAGTATCCAAAAAGTTGTCATGTCGACATGTGGTTACATATGAAATACCAATACTAGATTAATTGGTGTATTTAGATATAGAAGAGAGGAAAAAGCGAATCTCGCGATAAAAAGGTTACAAAAATGAATTAGAAATAGTTAATGTTATGATTGCGCAATTTTGGAAATCGGTACAAATATTGCTCAAATTCATGTTCAAACTGTTGAGTTAAACGTTGATTACCAATAGTAAGATCGAGTTGGCCCAAGTTGGGAAAAATGACAGATAGAACACGTGTGAATTGACCACCACTGATGGGACCATCACCAACGAGATGAAGAAGATTAAGCTTACAAGTCAGAACAGAGACGACCGAAGTGAGTTCATGTCGGGCAATTGTTTCGGTCAACTCGCGGATGTTCATTGAGATGTTCCAAAGTTCGAGCTCAGCCAAATTGGTAAATTTGCTGAGATCACAAATGAGAGTGGGTGTCATTTCGAGGGACTGTGCCTTAATTGGGAATAATTTAGTTTGTTAAAAGAATAAAAATGTTAGACAAAATGCACATACCCAATTCACAAATGTCAAGTTCAAAAGCTTCATGGAAGTTGCGTGTTCAGAGAGATAGTGCACAACTTGAGCATATTCTTCACTTGTTCCATCAACACAAATACGCAAATGAGTCAAATTGGCCAACCAGTTGGGATTGTTGGTGTGCCACTGACGAACTTGGCCATAAGTGAACACTCCTTTAAAGTAGACACGAACACAACTCGGTTCAAGATGAGAAACCAGTTGAAGACGTTCGTCGTCATGAAATCCTCCAACATCGACTGAAAAATGCTCCAATTTGGGCCAAGTTGGAGAGAGATTGGCAGCTGGAACAAATGACACGTCAAGGTCGAGTTGTTTGAGTGAGTCCAACGAGTTGATGTAATCGAATAAAGCAGGGACTCGAGTACGATCTGTAGGAGTAATCAAATTTTGTTATGTTCAAGATTCAAAAATAGGATAATATTTACCAAAACAACGAATAGACAGTTGAACAATGTTAGGAAACATTCCCAACAGTGATCGCAAACAATCAAGAGACATTTTAGAAACCAAAACCAGACGTGTGAAATTGTTCAGTTTCGCAAAACCAAAAAATCTTTTCTCAAAATTAAAGTATGAGTATGATTGCAGCTGGATATCCATCACAACAATCAACGATTTCTTCTGTGTGAAGTAGTCCTCGATGAGTGCCTTCCACTTTGTAGACACCGAACGCAATCGAACCAAATTGGTCACATCACCGTTCAATTCCAACTTGGCCATAATCAGCTCCATTATTTCGTTTGGAATACGGTCGATCGGTGGTTCACCACCGCTAGTGAAGGGATTCAAACGGGCAAAATCAGAGGCGAGTGAGCGAACTGACGAGCCAACCGCATCGATAACCACAGATTGGATGTTGGAATCCATTTTTGATCGAGATTCGAGGTTTGCGTGAACGAAGAAACACGACAAGAAAAGGCAATCGAACCAAAGTGGAAAGCAGCACAGACAAAAGTGAACAACAACAAACTCAATGGCTGGATTTACACTAGAGCGACTACGCGCGACTGCGACTAGGAGCGACTGAGAAGCTAACGTTGGCTGTAGAGTACCAACTTATATGAACTGTATCGAGGTCGCCAGTCGCGCAACTGATCGCAGTACAATTTCAAAATTTTTGTTATTTGCGCGTCAGTCGCGCTAGCCGCAGTCGCGTGAAATCGCTCTAGTGTAAATTTAGCCAATCACAAAGCGTGCTTCATATGATTGATCACAGCAGAGTGCCATTCATAGAGGACGTGTCTATTTTTTTGCACAAATACATGTATATGGCATTTTAATTTCAATTTGATAGGATTGGTTCATTTATCATTTCAATTATTTAATTTATTTTGTTTATTTATTATAATAAGATTCCAAATCCAAAGAACATTTTTCCCAGATGTGAAGGACAAAAATAAAAATAAAAGATTAATTGATACATTTAGAAGAAAAGAGAGAAAATGAAAATAATAACATCACAGCAGTTAAACATAGACTTCAAACTTGTGCTTGCGCAAATTCGGGAATTGCTGTTCAATTTCATGCCGAAACTGTGAATCAACTGAAAATTGTCCCTTAACAGTAAGATCCAAATCGGTCAAGTTCGGTAGAATGACAGACATGACACGCGCGAATTGGCCAGCACTGATGGGAGACTCACTGTGGAGAGAGACCAAAAGTTTGCACTTCAAAATAGAAGCAAGCGAAGTGAGTCGACTTCGGGGTTGAGTTGCTGCTTGTTCCAACTCGGAGAAGAAGTGTATTCTGCTGCCCCATAGAACAAGCTCAGCCAAGTTGGTCAGTTTGGCCAGATCACGCAGCACAGTCGGTGTCAATACAAGGCCATCGTAATACTACAAAAATAGGGTTCAGTTAATAATGAATCAGCAATAATGTTAACACTTACACCAAACTTCAAGTTCATTACTTTCAATGAAGTTGCGTGTCCACACAGAAAGTGCACAAATTGGCCAACAGCTTCACCCAAAATGTGCATTCGTAAATGAGTGAGACTGGTCAACCAGGGCAGACTGATGATGGTGGTGTTGTTGTCCCATTGACGAATGTGAAGACAACCAACGGCTTCACGACTAAATCCAAAATTTACACCAACACAACTTGGCCCAAGCTGCGAGGCAAGTTGAAGGAAATCAGTTTCATTAAAACCACCACGAGGAATAAATGAAAAATGAACCAATTTGGACAAGGCTGGTGAGAGGGCGAGTAGAGCTGGGGCGAATGGTCCTTCAAAGTCGAGCTGTTTTAGCGAGGCCAGCGAATTGATGTACGTGACCAAATCAGGGAAACGATAATCATCTGAAAGTAAATGAATTATTATTAGTTGTGAAGGTAAACAAAAGACGTAATAAATATTTACCATCACAACGAATAGAGAGCTGTTCGATGTTGACAAATAGATTCTCCACTGATTTCAAACATTGAGACGACACTTGAGTACACAACAAAAATATGCACGAAAAATCTTTCGTGTTTGCAAATCCAAAAAATCTGTTCTCAATAGATGAGGCGTAAATAACAGATCGCTTTGCCTTCCCTTGTCGCATAACTACAATCAGCGATTTCTTCCGTCCAAAGTAGTCCTCGACCACCGCTTGCCATCTTGTGGAAACCGATCGCAATCGAATCAAGTCATTAACATCACCGTCCAGTTCCAATTTGGCCACAATCAGCTGCAACATTTCGTTTGGTAGACGGTTGATCGGTCCATCACGATTCCTTTTGAGCAGACCACACGAGGAGAACAGTGAACGGACAGACGAGGAAATGGCATTGACCACCACAGATAGTGCCGAGTTGGGATCCATTTTGGGTGTTGTAATCTGAGTTGAGATATGAGAAAAGCAACGAAATTAGACAAACTCGATCTCAATAGTAGAATACACAAAACAGTGCAGTCACAGAAATGCCACAACAAACACAACATACAACGGGGTAGTTCACATACGACGTATCACTCAAAATGAATTGAAAATATAGCTATTTAGCTTTAGACTCTAATTGAAATTCTTCAATTATGATAAATCATACATTCTTATCTATCTACAGTAACTCGAATTTGGGATTTAGCGAATTTTGTCAACAAACCCAAAACAACCAAGCACAAGTAGAATTACAGAAATTAGAGACAACTTTGTAACAAATTCAAAACTAATATGCCAAAACAAACACTTGTTAATGTTACACACGAATGTTAATGACATGTTAAATCATGTGTTTATTGATTAAGCATTGAGAACAGATTAGAAAGAATATTTATCTGCAAACGATAAATGAAAGTTTAATAAGGTATTAATGTGTACAGATAGTCATATCATGTGATTACAAATCAAATCAAAAATATTAAAATGTTAACTGATTAGTTGGCGCATTTGACCAATAGGAAAAAGAGTAAAATAAAATCTAAACCAATCTTGAAATAAACTTGAAAAAGGCAACTTAAAGTGAAGGAAAAAGCGAATCTCGCGATAAAAAGGTTACAAAAATGAATTAGAAATAGTTAATGTTATGATTGCGTAATTTTGGAAATCGATTCAAATGTTGCTCAAATTCAGCTCGAAACTGTTGAGTTACATGTTGACGACTGATATCAAGATCGAGTTCGGCCAAGTTGGGAAAAATGACAGATAGAACACGTGAGAGTTGACCACCACTGATGGGACCATCACCAACGAGACAAAGAAAATCAAGCTTAAAAGTCAGAACAGAGGCAATAGAAGTGAGTTCATCTTTGGCAATTGTTTCGGTCAACTTGCGGATGTCCATTGTGATGTACCCAAGTTCAAGCTCAGCCAAATTGGTCAGTTTGCTGAGGTCACGAATGAGGGTGGGCGTCACTTCAAATGGCAGATCCTTAAGAATAATTTAGTTTATTAAAAGAATAGAAATTTAGAAAAAGCACATACCCAATACAAAAAATTCAAGTTCAAAATCTTTATAGAAGTTGCGTGTTCAGAGAGGTGGTGCACAACTTGAGCACCCTCTTCACTTGTTCCATCAACCCAAATACCCAAATGAGTCAAATTGGCCAGCCAGTTGGGATTGTTGGTGTGCCACTTGCGAACTTGCCCATAAGTGAACTTTCCATGAAAGTATACACGAGGACAACTTGGTTCAAGATGAGAAACCAACTGAAGACGTTCGTTGTCATCCAAACTTTTAACATCGACTGAAAAATGCTCCAATTTGGGCCAAGTTGGAAAGAGATTGACAGCTGGCACAAATGACACGTCAAGGTCCAGTTGTTTGAGAAAGTCCAACGAGTTGATGTAATCCACTAAAGCAGGGACTCGAGTACGATCTATAAGAGTAATCAAATTTTGTTGTGGTCAAGATACAAAAAGATAAGATAATATTTACCATAACAATTAATAGAGAGTTGAATAATGTTAGGAAACATTCCCAACAGTGATCGCAAACAATCAAGAGACATCTTAGAAACCAAAACCAGACGTGTGAAATTGTTAAATTTCGCATAACCAAAAAATCTTTCCTCAAAATCAGAATAGTATGGTTTTGATTGGAGCTGGATAATCAACGATTTCTTTTGTGTGAAGTAGTCCTCGACGAGTGCCTTCCACCTTGTTGACACCGAACGCAATCGAACCAAATTGGTCACATCACCGTTCAATTCCAACTTGGCCATAATCAGCTGCATTATTTCGTTAGGAATGCGCTCGATCGGTCCATCACCGCTAGTGGAGAGATTCAAATGGGCAAAATCAGAGGCGAGAGAGCCAACGGCATCGATAACCACAGATTGTTTGGAGTTGGGATCCATTTTGGCTGGAGAGATTCGTTAGGTTTGTTTGAGCGAAGAAACACAACGAAAAGGCAATCGCCAAAGCAGCACAGACAAAAGTAACCAAACACAACAACAAACTCAATCACAAAGTGTGCACACTCATATGAGTGATCGCAACAGAGTGCCATTCATAGAGGACGTGTTTAATTTTTTTTTGCACAAATACATGTATTTGCTTGTCATTATAATTTCAATTTGATAAGATTTTATTTATTTATTTTAAATTTAATATAGCATTTTTAGAAATGTTTTGTCCATGTGCAAATATTTTCGTCCTTTTGACGTTTTTGGACATTTGCAAAATATATTCGTCTTTGTGCAATAAATCCCACTTGATTTCGTCTTCTTGCAAAAATGTTTGGCCACATGCAAAAATTATTTCGTCCATCGACTTTTTGATCGAAAAACGACTATCGAAGTTTTAAAATAATTATTTTAAGCCTATTAAACTTATTTTTGGAGCTCAAAAGCCAATTTCAATAACAAAATATAGAATTTGAAAATTAAAAAATAAATTAATTTTTAAACCTTCACAATTATGTGCCAAAATTAATGTAAAAGTACTTTAATTAATTTATAAATACTCAAAAAATATTTTCAATTATTTTTTCCGCCATATTTCAACCAAAAAGTCAATGGACGAAATAATTTTTGCATGAGGCCAAACATTTTTGCAAGAAGACGAAATCAAGTGTGATTTATTGCACAAAGAGGAATAATTTTTGCAAACGGACGAAACATTTCTAAAAATGCTATAAAAAGATTCCAAATCCAAAGAACATTTTTTTCAGATGTGAAGGACAAATATCAAATGCAAATATTTTTTATTAAAAGCCACCATCAACAATTTCTTCAGTGATACTCAACCACCAAATTGGAATATTGGATAAGCGAAAAACACAGAAAATTATCATACGACAAACTTGTTTCTTGTTACTCGTAAACTAAACTCAAAATTCAAGTCAAAACAATCACGTTTACACAATGTGATTTGAAAGAAGTTTATTATTAATAAAGAATTGAAATCCGATCAATGACAATAGGAGATTGTTAATTGTACTATTGAGAATATATATTGACACTGTAAATGTTGAGTCAATTTGAGTGATTTAAGAAATAATCGATTAATTTGCGTATTTATCAATAGAAACAAAAGAGGGGAAATGGAAAAGTACAATTTATAAATCAAAATAACAAATTGATTTAGAAAAGCTCAATCGCGTGTTTGTGTAGATTGGTGAATTCGAGAACGGATAAAAGAAAGAAAGTAGAATTTTAGGTTATCAATTCACGAGATAATTCTGTGAACAAACTCATGTTCACGCAAATTGTCGAATCTGTCCATCAAGTACAGTTCAATGTTGGCCAACTGGTCAGCACAGTAGTACGCAATGGTCAGTTGCTCAACATTGGGCACAATCATCGAAAGTGTGCGCATTAATCGATCACTAGCTTCGTGATTGTTACCATCGATTCGGTAGACAGTTAGACGGCAAATTCGAATGTGCTTGAGTGAAGCCAATTGCCGGTCTTGAGCTGCGCGTTCCAAGCTTGACATATTCACAGCAACCCAATCGAGCTCCAATTCAGTCAAATGAGCCAATCTGGAAAGATTTCGAATAGATGTCGAATCCAAAGTGAAGATCTAATAGGAAATAGACAAATCATAATAATCAAAATCAAAATCAACACTTACCAATGGACCAACTTGGACAAGGCTGGTGAGAGGGCGAGTAGAGCTGGGTCGAATGGTCCTTCAAAGTCGAGTTGCTTAAGTGAGTCCAACGAATTGATGTACATAACCAAAATAGTGAAACGATAATCATCTGTAAATATATATGAATTATTATTAGTTGTAAAGGTAAACAAAAGACGTAATAAATATTTACTATCACAACGAATAGAGAGTTGTTCAATGTTGACAAATAGATTCTCCACTGATTTCAAACATTGAGACGACACTTGAGTACTCAACAAAAATAGACACGAAAAATTCTTCATATTCACAAATCCAAAGAATCTGTTCTTAATAGATGAGGCATAAGTAACAGATCCCATTCCTTGACGCATAACCACAATCAACGACTTCTTCCTACTACTGTACTCCTCGACCATCGCTCGCCATCTTGTGGAAACCGATTGCAATCGAATCAAATCCTTCACATCACCGTCCAGTTCCAATTTGGTCACAATCAGCTGCATCATTTCGTTTGGTAGACGGTTGATCGGTCCATCACGGCGACGATTCCTTTTGAGCAGACCACACGAGGAGAGCAGTGAACGGACAGACGAGGCATTCACCACCACAGATAGTGCGGAGTTGGGAATCCCAACACCACAAAAACTCTACTATGCAGGCACAGCACCGTACACATAGGACGTGTCGTGTTTTGTAAACAAATTATTGTAACAAATAATATTATCAAGATACTAATTTAGTAGTACTGGTCTACTTTGATATATTACTAATAATAACAAATCAAATCAAACAACCTCAATCAAAACAAACCTTAATCAGCTTTCATTTGAAAGTAAGTTTAATGATAAAGTATTAATGAGTATACAGAAAGTTGTCATGTCGACTTGTGGTTACATATTATGAAATATCAATACTAGATTAATTGGTGTATTTAAACATAGAAAAGAGAGGGAAAAAACGAATCTCGCGATAAAAAGGTTACACTCAAAATGAATTAGAAATAGTTAATATGATGATTGCGCAATTTTGGAAATCGATTCAAATGTTGCTCAAATTCAGCTCGAAACTGTTGAGTTAAATGTTGACGACTAATTCCAAGTTCGAGTTGGGCCAGGTTGGGAAAAATGTGAGATAGGACACGTGAGAATTGGTCAGCATTGATGGGACGATCAATGAATTGAAGAAAAGAAAGTTTACAAGTCAGAACAGAGACAATCGACGTGAGTTCATGTCGAGCAATTGTTTTGGTCAACTCGCGGATGTCCATTGTGATGTTCCCAAGTTCAAGCTCAGCCAAATTGGTCAGTTTGCTGAGATCACGAATGAGGGTGGGTGTCACTTCGAGGGACTGTTTTTATAAGAATAATTTAGTTTGTTAAAAGAATATAAATGTTAGACAAAATGCACATACCAAATACATAGATGTCAAGTTCAAAAGCTTCATGGAAGTTGCGTGTTCAGAGAGAGAGTGCACAGCTTGAGCACATTCTTCACTTCCTTCATCAACCCAAATACGCAAATGAGTCAAATTGGCCAACCAGTTTGGATTGTTGGTGTGCCACTGACGAATTAGGCCATAAGTGAACACTCCATTAAAGTAGACACGAACACAGCTCGGTTCGAGATGAGAAACCAGTTGAAGGCGTTCGTCATCATAAAATCCTCTAACATCGACTGAAAAATGCTCCAATTTGGGCCAAGTTGGAGAGAGATTGGCAGCTGGAACAAATGACACCTCAAGATCGAGTTGTTCGAGAAAGTCCAACGAGTTGATGTAATCCACTAAAGCGGAGACTCGAGTACGATCTGTAAAAGTAATCAAATTTTGTTATGTTCAAGATACAAAAAGATATGATAACATTTACCATAAGAACAAATAGACAGTTGAACAATGTTAGGAAACATTCCCAACAGTGATCGCAAACAATCAGGAGGGATTTTAGAATCCAAAACCAGACGTGTGAAATTGTTCAGTTCCGCAAAACCAAAAAATTTGCCCTCAAAATCAAAGTATGATTTTGATTGCAGGAGGGTATCCATCACAATCAACGATTTCTTCTGTGTGAAGTAGTCCTCGATGAGTGCCTTCCACCTTGTTGACACCGAACGCAATCGAACCAAATTGGTCACATCACCGTTCAATCCCAACTTGGCCATAATCAATTCCATTATTTCGTTAGGCATACGGTTGATTGGTCCATCACCGCTAGTGAAGGGATTCAAACGGGCAATATCGGAGGCGAGTGAGCCAACGGTATCGATAACCACAGATTGTTTGGAGTTGGGATCCATTTTGATTCGAGATTCGAGGTTGAACAAAGTAACGCGACACGAAAGGCAATCGCCAAAGCAGCACAGACAAAAGTGACCAAACACAACAACAAACTCAATCACAAAGTGTGCTTCACACTCATATGAGTGATCACAACAGAGTGTCATTCATAGAGGACGTGTCTCATTTTTTTTTGCACAAATATTTGAATTCCAATTGTATGTTTTTTTAAAATTTAATTTTAAAATTTATCTATTGATTGGTTCATTTATCATTTTAATTATTTAATTTATTTTTAAATTTACTATTAAAATATTAAAATCTAAAGAATATTTTCTCGAGATGGGAAGAACAAATAATCAAATTCTAATATTTGTATCAATAGCAACCATCAAAAATTTCCTCAGTATTGAGCAGCAATCTTCAACCACCAAATTGGCATTGACTTAATTGTTGAAATTGCAAACAAAAAATATGATTCTTGTTTGACGTTTACATATTTCATATTTGGTTTCGTATTTTGACGATGATCCGCTTTAGAAATTATTGAAATTGTTTTTTGAGTTCAACAATTACGGAATTTGATTGTCCGGTTGAGGTGTTGCAGAATGGGTTGAATATTCAAGCAAAAAAAATTACGTACACAATGTGATTTGAATCAGGTTTATTAATAAGGCAATATATAATCAATTACAATAGGCGATACTGTTAACTACTGTGGGGGATGTATTGATATTGTAAATGTTGGGTCGATTTGTGTAGGTTAGGAAATAATCGATTAATTTGTGTATTTAGCAATAGGAAGAAAAGGGGGAAAATGTCAGAACTAATAAGAAAAGTTCAATCGTGTGTTTACTCAAAATGGAGAATTTGGGAGCAGATCAAAGACAGCGATTGAAGATCAAAATCTAGAACATCAATTCACGAGATCATTCTGTGAACAAACTCGTGTTCACGCAAATTGTCGAATCTGTCCATCAAGTACAGTTCAATGTTGGCCAACTGGTCAGCACAGTAGTACGCAATGGTCAGTTGCTCAACATTGGGCACAATCATCGAAAGTGTGCGCATTAATCGATCACTACAATTTGCTTGTGGATTGTTACCATCGATTCGGTAGATTGTAAGACGGAAAATTCGAATGTGCTTGAGTGAAGCCAATTGCCGGTCTTGAGCTGCACGTTCCATATTTGACACATCCACTGTCACCCAATCGAGCTCCAATTCTGTCAAATGAACCAATCGGGAAAGATTTCGAATAGTTGTCGAATCCAAAGTGAAGATCTAATAAGAAATAGACAAATCATAATAATTTAACCTCAAAATCGAATCTAAATCAACACTTACATTGTGATTGGTAACATTGTGCTTAAGATGGAGCACACGCAAACTTGAGGCCTGAACAGTCAAATAGTCGATCACTTCTGCAAGACTCGAATTGATGAACAGTGCCAGATGAGTCAATCGGTTCAACCAGTGACCATCACTGACTCGATGCCATTCACGCACATACAAATAGTTGGCCTCCACAGATTGATTCCAGAATCGAGTGCAATTCTCGTTGTCTATAAAATCAGACAAAAAGTAGACCAACTGCCAGTTAGAATATAAACGGCGGTTACAACAGGACAAATGCTCCAAGTTGGGTAAATTCGGCACCAAGTCGGAGAAATTCTCATAAAATAAATCAAAATCGAGCCGTTTGAGATGAGTCAATGAAGTGAACATAAGTGGAAGCAGTTGTTCATTGATAGTTTGCCAATTCATAAGTGTTCCATTAGTGTTGAAGGACAGAGTGGTGAGTTGATCCGATGGCCACAGATTGAACACAAATGCAGGATCACCCACAAACCAAAATGCAATCACGAGTTGCTCAATCACAGGGAAAAGTCGAAGGAGAAGAGCTCGAAAGTGTTCAACCGCCTCAGGATTACGAATACGTTTGAGCTTCAAATAGGCAAAAGTGTTCAAATCGATTTCACCAAAGAAACGTCGAGTCAAACTCTCACGGAAAGTGGCTGTTTGAGGGTAGTCCATCAAGATCAATGACTTCTGTTTATTGAAATCTACATTTTCAATCACCAATTTCCATCGTTTGCACACCAATCGAAGATGAATCAACTTCTGTAGATCTAAACGTAACAAAATCCATTCCACCAGTTCATTAGGAAGTCGAACAAATGATCCGCGGGTGCGTCGGGCAAGTTTTCGACTAACACGTTGCATTCCAGTCAGTCCAGGATGATCACATTTTGAGGAAGAGGACATTTTGAGCCAATTTGGTAGTGAAACAGGAAAAGAAGGCAAATTTTCTGACCAACACGAGTCAAAGTGAAAATCAAAACAAACAAAATACTTTTGTCATCGACACAAGTGAATAGCAAAACGCGTTCATATAGGACATGACACTTTTCAAAAAATAATTACGAGTTCGGTAAAAATAGATAAAAACCTTCAAAAAATCAGTATTCTTTTCAAAAATTCCCACTTGAATTATTTAACATTCAAATCATTTTCTATTTTTGTTTCATTTGTCGCAATATTGATTTATTTATCGCTAACGATCAATAAATCAACATTTTATTTATTACAAAAATTTCAATTGAATTATTTAGCATTTACATTTATCGTATTTCCGATTTCATTTATCATTTATTTAATATTTACTATATTAAAAAATTTAATGAACAAATTCATTTTTCATTTTTAGCATTTGATTTAAAGAATGGATTCCTTGATAAAAACCATAAAATTAGTAAATAAACTGACTGTTTACTACAGGGTAGTTCAGGATTCAATCTTCTTCCAATCTAAATGTTCCATTTAAAGATTATTGTCAAAATTGTGTGTGCTCAACAAAATTGAATTTGAGTGTTGAAATTATTATTTTTATTGCTACTGTTTCAAATTAAAAATTTGAATAAAAATTCAAAAAAATTGTTAATCTATACTATATATATATTAAACATTTGCATATTTGTTCATATATTTTACTAGAATATTTCAATCGAAGATTTTGACCAATTCATATCCGACCAACCCTGTATGGATGTTATCCCTTCCTTAGTGTGTTAACTCCTGAATCGAAATTTGATTTCGATCGATTCAAAGTTTCGTTTCGACATTGTAATTTGAATAGTGCAACGTTGAAGGTTGGTGTTTATCCGTTAATTTTTAATTATTTTGGTTATTGGAAAAAAATTCTCTCTTTGGTCTCTTTGAACGCTGTCAAATCAACGAATTGACTTTTGAAAACAAATTTAGATTGCGCGAATTTGCACACGGAAAGGAAATTCAATTGACAAATTAATTAGCTAAACTCAAATTGAGTTGTAAAATGTTGGACTCATCTTTTGTACTTTGATCGCTTGTTTGGGTTGATAATTTTTTTTATCGTCAAATTGCTAGAGTTTTATCATTTAGAGGGTCAATATGCGCAAATAAATGATAAAAAATTACATTTTTTGTACACCTCACGTGATTGAGTGCATTTTACTAATACTGCCAAATAAAGGTTCAAATGAGGCGCGTGGAAGATAAGACAGATAAGAAAAATGCAATATCCAGAAAAAATTCATTGTTGGCTGTAGACTGTGACTCAGTGCCAATACAAAAGTGCACAGTCAGGGGTAATTTACGACTTGTTCAAGGCTTTTTCCAGTGAGAGAGGTACGAAACAAAAACTGGAAAAACAAGTTCAACATAACTCAACTCGACATAGCAACACACACACGAACCATAACATTTGAAAGATCATCATGCCGAGTTTGGTTGCACGCATTGTGAATTGATGCGTTAAAATCAATGACCGAGTATGATATTTATACCAAATTATTCAAACCAAATTTGCCCAAATCATCATCGAAATCGAGATATAAATTGTGTGCTTTGCTAATTCACTACAACTTCAACACAATGGACAACAACACCACAGACAGTCAACATGATCTAACTGAGAGGAACAACAACAAGATCTCATCTTTACCAAAGCCTTTTTCGTCTATTCCTGGCCCCTGGTTATCGTTGCCATTGATCGGTACTGGTTGGCAGTATTTACCTTTAGGTAAAGAATATTTCAAAATTTTGAAATTGTTTTATCTGAAATTAATCTCGATTTATTTCTCCAATGCAAGTTGGACGTTATACTTTGGACCAACTACACGAGTCATACCATGACAAATATCTCACCTACGGCCCCCTAGTCAAGGACGAATACCAAATGGGCAAAGCAATTCTGCATTTGTACGATCCTGCAGATTTCGAAACAGTTTTCCGCGCCTCTGGACCACATCCCAACCGACCACCAAGTCCATTTGTGTGTCAAATGCGTGCCTCAAAGCCTGCTCTCTACCCCAATGTGGGCATCAACAATTTGAACGGACCAGAGTGGGCCCAGCTGCGTCGCCTAACTGCGCACGCAATCATGCAACCAAAGGCAATCAACCAAATGATGGACGGACAGAATGAGGTGTGCGACAGTTTTGTCGACTATTTGTGGGATGTTCGTGATCAAGATACTAACATTGTGCACGACATTTTGGAGGTGACCTACAGACTCGCACTTGAGTCCATCTGTTTGATGTGTTTGAATTCACGGGTTGGAAGTTTTGATAATCCTTCAACTGAAGTTCAAAGTATTTCTGAAGGTGAAATTATGATCAAAGCCACCAAAAGACTGCTCGACACTTGGAACAAACTCTACCATGGACTGCCACTTTGGAAGTACTGGACAACACAGGCTTACAGTGAAATGGAGGAGGCTGATGCGAAAATTTATGGAATCACTTCGAAATATGTCGAACGAGCTATGGAGGAATATCAAGGTAAGGTATTTACTTGATTATTCACTTATTTACATAATGAAACTCGTATACAGATGAACAACTCGCCGACGACTCGAATCGATCTTCTGTCCTTCGAACGCTGTTGAAGAAAGAGAAATTGGACCAGAAGCAAGTGAAAGCAATCATCATGGACTTTATACACGGAGGCATCTTTACACAGACATTCGCAATGGCATACATCATCTATCATTTGGCGGCAAATCCACGAGTACAGGAGAAGTTGTACGATGAGATTGAGGCAGTTTTGAAGGAAAATGATCAAACTGAATCGTTTGGTCAACGTCGTGATGTGCGACTCAGCACTGCACAGTTGTCCCAAATGAGCTACCTCAAGGCGTGCTTTACGGAAATGATGCGAATCAATTGTCCTGTGCCGGGTTTGGTTCGATTTACTACGCAGCCATTGGTCCTGTCCGGATATGACGTACCAGCGAATGTATGGTTGATTTTAATTAACTTGTTTACTAAAATGTTTTATCCTTCAGTCTCTCGTGTACTGTCACAATGCGACCACCTCTCGACTGGAAAACTATTTCGAGAATGCACTCGAATTTCGACCCGAAAGATGGATTGACCCACAATCGAAGGCAAATATCCACCCATTTGCAGTGTTACCATTTGGTTGTGATGGTCGAGTTTGTCCGGGCAAACGATTTGCCGAAACACAAATTCAGTTGTCCATTGCACGACTGATTCAGGCTTACAGATTGGAGTTGGCGCCTGGCTGTGAACAGCTCGAAGTGAAACATGCGTACTTGCTGATACCGGCAAAGCCTATTTCGGTGCGGATTACGAGAAGATGAAATGAAATGAGATGAGTTGATATTATACTAGGTCTATTTGTTTGTTGTTATCTTTGATTTATGTAGAGAAAAAGTGACCGAGATGAGCTACAAATACAAAATGAGATTATTTCAGTTTGAATCATTAAATTTTGTTGTCGTTGTTAACTTTTGTCTTTAATTTTGTCATTTACTCGTCGTTAGCTTTTATTGTCGTCTTTGGTTTATGAATCACTTTTTCGGTTATTCCTCTTTTTGTTTGTCTTTGAATTTCTTCACTTAAATTAAACTCGAATCAAACTCATAATGGAAAATAATCAGCCATTTTTAGTATTTCAGTTTTGATAACTGATATAATTTTCTGTGAATATGCAATTTTGACGTAATCACGGTACCTCAATTCGATCTTTTGATTATTTCAAAGTTAATTACGTCAAACATATTCACAGGAAAATTATCACAGGAACAGTTATCAAAATTGAAATACTAAAATTTAGTCTAAGTGAACCAACCAATTGATAAAGTCAGTAAAAAGCAATGTATAAATGAAAATTTAGATTTTCATTTGATTTGATTTATTCTCGTTAAATTATTCAACAACATGAAACTTTTGTTCATTCTGTTGTTGGTCTTTGTCTTTTTTGTTTGTGTCTCAACTCAAAATGACCCGAACCAAACATTACCGGGAGCATCAACTTTTGAGTGGCACTTTAACTTTACCGTGACGGATCATCTTTTTCCATACATGACTCCGTGCGTCCCTGGACCCGAAATAGACAATCACATGGACGAATTTAAGGAGTATCTCCAAATTGGATTCGATGCACTTTTCTCGCTTGGATTCCGCGACGACGACTATCGCTTGATACGAGTGCACGAAATGGGCTGGTGGAAAGAGTCTGGCTTCGATTGGTCCTATTGGGAAATGGAAATCCTCTTTGATGCACATCTTAACGTTCTACAAGGAAGTGACTACAAGTGTCACTATCTCTATCACAAGGAGAATGTCTTTCTCAATGTCAAAAAGATCAATTGGTTCAATTGTACGTGCATTCATGCACTCAATTGTGATGAGCCATGAATGGTTTAAACTTTAAATAGTGTTGATCTGTTAAATCGGATCCAACGTTCACGAATTTAAATTTAAATAATTATCTACGAAGAAATTTCTACAAAAAATTGTCAATTTAAATAAATAAATAAATAAAATAGTTAATTTACTAATTCTCAATTGTGTTTGGAGAAGTTGTGTGTATTAGTTGTAAGCGAGTTGACTTTTGGGTAACATTTTCGCAGTATTCGACTTTCACTTGTATTCATTTCATTTGTAGATATTCAATTTTCTAAATTACAATAAAATAAAATTTATTATTATAAATGAACCGATCAATAGATCAAATTGAAAATCAAAATACCAGTACAACTGCAATCTAAATATTTATGCAAAAAAATAGACACGTCTTCTATGAATGGCATTCTGCTTTGAGTGACACAGGCACACTTTGTGTTTGAGTTTGTTGTTGTGTTTGGTCACTTTTGTCTGTGCTGCTTTGGCGATTGCCTTTCGTTCTCGCAAACCTCGAATCAAAATGGATCGCAACAACAAATCTGAGGTTATCAATGCCGCTTTCTCGCCAGTTCGTTCACTCGCCTCTTTTTTTGCTCGTTTGAATCCCTTCACTCGCAGTGGTGAACCACCGATCGAGCGTATGCCTAACGAAATAATGCAGCTGATTATGGCCAAATTGGAAGTGAACGGTGATGTGACCAATTTGGTTCGATTGCGTTCGGTGTCAACAAGGTGGAAGGCACTCGTCGAGGACTACTTCTCACAGAAGAAATCGTTGATTGTGATTGTCGAGATTACCACAGAATCAGATTATCATAATAATGCTAATTATTATGATAAAGCATTTTCTATTGGAGCGATGTTGATTGGTGTGCCTTGGTTGCCGGTCAAGTTACCCGAACAGAAGAAGAAATCGAAGCTGCAATCAAAGTCATTCTATTTGGATTTAGAGAAAAGATTTTTTGGTTTTGCGAAATTGAACAATTTCTCAGGTCTTGTTTTGGGTGCGCCACGTGATAAAATGTCTGCTGATTGTTTGCGATCACTGTTGACAATGTTTCCCAACATTGTGCAACTGTCTATTAGTTGTGAAGGTAAATATTAGCATTGTCCTTTTAGTAATCTCGACTAAACTAAATTTGATTTCTATTCCTTCCTTCACCAGAACCAACTCTAGTCCCGCATTTAGTGGATTACATCAGCTCGCTGGACTCGCTCACACAGCTCGACCTTGACGTGCCATTTGTCCCAGCTGCCTATCCCAAATTGGAACATTTTTCAGTCTATGTTGGAAGATTCCATGACGACGAACGTCTTCAGTTGGTTTCTCACTTTGAGCCAAGTTGTGTTCGTGTCTACTTTAAAGGAGCGTTCACTTATGATCAAGTTCGTCAGTGGCACACCAACAATCCCAACTGGTTGGCCAATTTGACTCATTTGCGTATTTGGGTTGAAGGAACAAGTGAAGAGTGTGCTCAAGTTGTGCACCATCTCTCTGAACACGCAACTTCCATAAAGTTTTTGAACTTGAATTTTTTGTATTGGGTATGTGCTTTTTCTTACATGTCTATTCTTTTAACAAACTAAATTATTCCCAATTAAGGCACAGCCCCTTCAAATGACACCCACTCTCATTCGTGATCTCAGCAAATTGAGTAATT
The DNA here is from genome assembly GCA_023373905.1 of Rhizoglyphus robini. NCBI lineage: Eukaryota > Metazoa > Arthropoda > Arachnida > Sarcoptiformes > Acaridae > Rhizoglyphus > Rhizoglyphus robini. The sequence goes on along the minus strand of JAKIJQ010000274.1, from coordinate 82,816 downwards.
TGGCTCAGCTCGAACTTTGGAACATCACAATGGACATCACCGAGTTGACCGAAACAATTGCCCGATATGAACTCACTTCGATTGTCTCTGTTATGACTTGTGAACTTTATCTTCTTCGTCTCGTTGGTGATCGTCTCATCAGTGGTGGCCAATTCTCACGTGTGCTATCTGACATTTTTCCCAACTTGGCCCAACTCTATCTTTCTATCGGTAATCGACATTTAACTCAACAGTTTCAACATGAATTTGGGCAATATTTGAATCGATTTCCAAAACTGCGCAATCATAACTATTTACTACATCTAATTCGTTTTTTGAACTTTTTCAACGCGAGATTCGCTTTTTCCTTACTTTTTCTTGTATCTAAATGTACCAATTAATCTAGTATTCTTATTTCATATGTAACCACATGTCGACATGACAACTTTCTGTATACTCAAACACTGCTCACTACTTTATCATTAAACATTTACTTTCAGTGAAAGCTTGTTTGAGTTTGGGATTTGCATTGTACACCGTTAAAAATTTTGCCTCCAAAAATTTATGAATTCGTAAAAAAGATAGTAACTGAGTGCGTATACGTAAATTTTTTAATTTTTTACAAACTCGTAAATTATTGATTGTTAAAATCTACGTATTTGTGAATTTAAAATTCACAAATCGGGATATATTCAATAGATGCCTCGGGTTGCTTGTGGGTTCACCCACCCAATAATTCACGTATTCGTACATTTTTTAAATATTGTTTATTTGAATAAAATTATAATTATAATATACAACACAATACTTAGTAGTTTTATAAAGTATGAAATTACAAGAACTAAATTTACATTGGTTTAGCTAAAGTACACTTACGTATGCAAACAAAATGTAATCGTAGAATTCAGCCTGAATGATGGTCGATGATGATTTTGAATCCAATCTTCGTCCACGAAGCCATCTTCTATGAATATGAGTAGATACATTCTCCAATGATGCTTTTTGATACCAAACCATGTGTACTGTGTAGCTGGTTGTTTGGTTTGATTTGTTGGTACAGTGAATTTATGTGCAAAATGCGATGTTGTACAAACATTTTTTGGATTTGCCAATTTGAATCATTTTGTACCGTATGTATGTCTGTTTTTGAGTGCACAATTTCTTCTGACAATTTGACATCAATGCTGAAATTATTTCCCAACACTCTACTCGCGTTGTCATGGTTAATATTTTCATCTTTTTTTATCTAGTTTAAATTAGTCACAGTTTTGTAGTGAAATAAAAAATGACATTTCCAAATTGAAACAAATTGACACGAACTTCACTTCGACTTGAACAATATTTTTGTGTTTGTTGACTTCTTATTCGTCGGAAAACTACTTTTATATCTGTTTTTCTCCCAAATTGACTCAAAATGTCTTCCACTTGTGATCATGACAGATGTTACCCACTTTGGCACCGAATTTAACCAGCCTGGAGCATTTGTCTTGCTCTCACTGTCCTCTCTGGCGATCTGCCGGCATTATGGCTCCTTATATAAACCATATGAAGTGCACACGACTTTGGAATCAATCTCTCAAAGCCAACTATTTTGAGATTATTGAATGGCATCTTGTCCCTGGTGGCTGGTTGAACGGACTCACTCATCTGGCACTGTTCATCAATTCGAGCCCTGCACAAGTGATCGACTATTTGAGTGCTCAGGCGTCAAGTTTGCAGGTGCTACATCTTAAGAATAATGTTACCAGTCGTAATGTACGTGTTGATTTGGATTTGATTTTGAATTTGAATTATGTTTTGTATATGTTTCTTATTAGATCTTCACTTTGGATTCGAGAACTATTCGAAATCTTTCCCGATTGGTTCATTTGGCCGAATTGGAGCTTGATTGGGTGGCAGTGAATATGTCAGATATGGAAATCGCAGTTCAAGAACGTCAATTGGCTTCACTCAAGCACATTCGAATTTTCCGTCTCACAATCTACCGAATCGATGGTAACACTCACGAAGCTAGTGATCGATTAATGCGCACACTTTCGATGATTGTGCCCAATGTTGAGCAACTGACCATTGCGTACTACTGTGCTGACCAGTTGGCCAACATTGAACTGTACTTGCGAGACAGATTCGACAATTTGCGTGAACACGAATTTGTTCACAGAATGATGCCAGTGAATTGATGATTGAAAATTCTGTCACGCACTGTCTGCAATTTTTTCCACAAACACACGATTTAACTTTTCCTATTCATTTTGTTATATTACTATTTAGAAATTGTCTATTTCCTTTTCTCCTCTTTTGTTTCTATTGCTAAATATACAAATTAATCGATTATTTTCCAACTCACTCTAATTGATTTTTACATTTACAACATGTAAAGTAATCTCCAACAATAATTAACATTACTTTCAAATTGAAAGTTCTAATCAAAGATTGTTTTTGGCTTGGTTGGCTTCTCAAGTTTCGTTTGATTTGGGTTTGCATTTATGTGCACAAGATGATGTTGAGTTTTTTTTAATATGTTAATTTGAATAATTTTGTGTCTTTTTGAGTAGTAAACAGACTTTTGAATGTTTGAAATCACTACTGAAATTATTTTCCAACATTGTTCAACTCTCAATTCGTTGTCATGGTGAACATTTTCTTGGTATTTTTTTCTCAATCACAAATAAATTTGATTATCTTCATAGAACGTCGTTTAAATGTTGAATAATTCAAATTGTATTTTTTTAATTTTTAAAATATTGATTTATTATTAGTTTCTATGGATTTTTATCGTAATTATATTTGTTATTTTTTTGTACAGTAGAAATTGCAATAAAAGTGTCACGTCTTATATGAACGGTTCTATCCACTCACATTGACACAATTATTTTGTTCGTTTTGTTTTGTTTGTGCTTTTAGGCGTTTTAGTGAGAAAATTTGTTGTGAGAAAATTTCACTTTTTGTTTGTTTCACTACCAAATTGACTCAAAATGTCCGGTTCTTGTGATCATCCAGGACTTACAGGAATGCAACGAGTTAGTCAGGCCCTTCGACGACGAAAACTCACTCGCGGATCGTTTGTTCGACTTCCTAATGAGCTGGTGGAATCGGTTTTATTACGTCTGGATTTACAGAAGCTGATTCACCTTCGATTGGTGAACAAACGATGGCAAATGGTCATAGAAAATATCAACTTCAACAAGCAGAAATCACTGATATTGATGGATTATGCTCAAACAGCCACTTTCCGTGAGAGTTTGACTCGACGTTTCTTTGGTGAAATCGATTTGGACACTTTTGCCTATTTGAAGTTGAAACGTACTCGTGATCCTGAGGCGGTTGAAGACTTTCGAGCTCTTCTCCTCAGACTTTTCCCTGTCATCTCACAACTCGTGATCGCATTTTGGACTGTGAGTGATCCTGCATTTGTGTTCAATCTGTGGCCATCGGATCAACTCACCACTCTGTCCTTCAACACTAATGGAACACTCGTGGCCAATTGGCGAATGGAACAACTGCTTCCACGTATGATCACTTCATTCACTAATCTCAATCGGCTCGATGTGGATTCTTTTTATTTGAAATTGCCCGCCTTGGCACCGAATTTGGCCAATTTGGTCCATTTGTCTAGCTCCCACCGTCGTTTAACTTCTGACTGGCAGAGGGCCGAGAGCTTTATGTCTCGTTTTTTAAACCAGAACAATTGTACCCGGTTCTGGAACCAATCTGTCAAGGCCGATGATATTGAGGTACTGGAATGGCATCGTGTCGATGGTGGCTGGTTGAACCGACTGACTCATTTGGCACTATTCATCAATTTGAATCTGACACAAGTGGTCGACTATTTGAGTGTTGAGGCTTCAAGTTTGCGTGTGCTACATCTTAAGCATACTGTTACCAATCACAATGTAAGTGTTGATTGAGATTCGATTTTGAGGTTAAATTATGATTTGTCTATTTCCTATTAGATCTTCACCTTAGATTCGACAACTATTCGAAATCTTGCCCGATTGGTTCATTTGATGGAATTGGAGCTCGATTGGGTGGCAGTGGATGTGTCAAATATGGAAGAAGCAGCTCAAGACCGCCAATTGGCCACTCTTGAGAACATTCGAATTTGCCGACTTACAATCTACCGAATCTTCAATCACGATGCAAATTGTAGTGATCGATTAATGCGCACACTTTCGATGATTGTGCCCAATGTTGAGCAACTGACCATTGCGTACTACTGTGCTGACCAGTTGGCCAACATTGAACTGTACTTGCGAGACAGATTCGCCAATTTGCGTGAACATGAGTTTGTTCGCCTGGAATGATCTCGTGAATTTGTCATCTATTCTTCACTCGCTGTCTTTAATCGTGTACTTTTGGTACATTTTGTGTTTGTCTTACGCAATAAAATCTTTTTGAATATGAACATTTTGGATTGATTTGTAAACGATTATGAATTTATGTGAACGACCTCAAACCTCTCAATTATGTCAATTGGCTAATGTCAATATATGTGTTATTTAATGTGAAGCAAAATAAGTGTAACATTCGTCAAGCAACATTAAAAATGAGCATTGAGTGTGAGAAAGAAAGTTAAATTCAGAATTGTTAGTTTCAAATGTTCAAAATTGCTCACAGTTAAATTGTTAGTCGAATCTAGTAATGTGAAAAACGCGAGTAACGCAATAAGAATAACATTAATAGCTTTTATCATTTTCACTTTCCGATTTCTATTTTCAGACTGATTGATTGAACACAAATTGATTGAATATTCCCTGTAAAAACATTACATTATTTTGAATTTGCGTATTAAAGTTGACATACGTCCTATGTGTACGACGCTCTCAGTTGTGTGTGTGGTTGAGTTTGTGTATTGTAAATTGTGTTGCGTCAGTTTGTGCTTTAGCATTTGTTGATTGTCTTTTCCTTTCGGTTCGATCTTCTCGCTATACTCAAATCTGGTTCCAAATGGATTCCAACGCCAAACCTACCACTGCCTTCAATGCCACCGACTCGTCAGTCAGTTCACTCGCATCCTCTTTTGTGCATCTCAATATGAATGCCAACACTGGCGATGGACCAATAGACCGTCTGCCAAGCGAAATGATGCAAATGATTATGGCCAAATTGGCACCGGACGGCGATTTGAACAAGTTGATTCGGCTGCGGCTGGTGTCCACAAAGTGGCGTGCTGTGATCGAGGACTACTGTGGACAGAGAAAGTCACTGTTTATGGTGATTGGTCCGTTTCTAAATTGGGCCGATGAAGTGCTTTTCAACGATATTGCCGCATATTATCAACATGTAAAGGGCAAATTTTTTGGATTCGGCAAATCAAAGGATTTTGCACTTTTGGTATTGATTCCTCAATTTCCTTCTACATTTTTGAGTTCATTGTTGGACATATTTCCCGACACTGTGCAACTGTCCATTCTTTGTTATGGTAAATGTTCTTAAATTTAATATATATAATAACTTTATCTTCCAAATTTCCAAATTAATAATTTAAGCTTCTCATTTTTATAGCTGATCTCAATAATTTGATTAGATTTGATTATTATTAGATTATGTCTTAAACTGCTCAATAATGTAGTTGCAAATATTTAAAGCTTCTTCAAATCGCCACCACTAAATTCATATATTCTTACAGATCATGCTCAAGCCACTGATTTTGCCACATACATCAATTCGTTGGCCTCACTCAAACAACTCGACCTTTATGGACCATTCGTTCCAGATCTATTCTCCGAGTCTGCAACACTGTCCCAATTGGATCACCTATCAATCTACTCTCGAATCTGCTCCAAATCCTCAGCACAACTAATCGCTCAACTTGGGCCAAGCTGTACTCGTTTCAAGTTTGATTTCTTTGAGCAATCTGATTCTGTGAACTTGTTTCGATGGCACAGCATCAATCGAATCTGGTTGGCCAATTTGACTCATTTAGCAATTCAATTGTACGAAATCACTCGTGAAGAGTTTGACCGAATTGTGCCCTACATCAGTGAACACGCTACTTTGTTGAAGCATTTGAGCCTTAAAGCTTGGGTATGTGTGCATTTGTGTATTATGTTGTTTTGTTTTCTATTATTAACTTTAATCTTTTTTAAGGGCAACATTTTTAAATTGTCACCAGCTGTGATTGACAATCTTGCCAAGCTGAGCCATTTGTCCGAACTTGGGCTTTGGAACATCACATTTAACGTCTCAGAGTTGGAAAATGCGGCTGCCCAACATAGACTCACTCCGCTATCTTCTGTTTTGACATGCAAACTTGCTGTCTGCGCCTTCGATGTCCCATCCATGCTCACTGCTGCTCAATTCACCCGTGGCTTGTCGATCATTTTTCCCAACATGACCGAGTTGGATCTCACCATTTATCCTGTGTATCTTTCATTTCGTACATTCAGTACACACTTTCGGAATGATGTTGAGCAGCATTTGAATCGATTCCCGAACTTACGCAAACTCAAAATTGTTGTTAAATAATTTTGATGCTTTCGTCTCAATATTTTTTAATAAATGCCCGCGGACTCGATCATATGTAGTAACTACTATTGAATTGGTATCTTAACGCTTTCCACTTTTGGTTATTATTGTCCTCTTGAATAATTGTCCTTAGTTTTATGAATTTGAAAATTGGCATTTAATTGTAGACATTTTCAGTTGCTTCTTTGGCGCCGTTCGAGGAAATCGATTGGTGGAATTCATTGTTAAAACAATTGATTTCAAGTCTTATAGTTAGAGTTATTGAGTTTTGCTATCTTTTTTTGGATTTCTCGATTAAATGTGTTAAATAAAAAAAAAGAATCAATTTAATTTAAATAAATAAATTTACTCAAATAAGTTTTTTCATATTGAATTTCACAATTCTTCAATTGAATAACTGTGAAAATAAAGTTTTGTTTGCGTATAAGATTAATTAACCAAAATAGTGAAACGATAATCATCTGTAAATATATATGAATTATTATTAGTTGTAAAGGTAAACAAAAGACGTAATAAATATTTACTATCACAACGAATAGAGAGTTGTTCAATGTTGACAAATAGATTCTCCACTGATTTCAAACATTGAGACGACACTTGAGTACTCAACAAAAATAGACACGAAAAATTCTTCATATTCACAAATCCAAAGAATCTGTTCTTAATAGATGAGGCATAAGTAACAGATCCCATTCCTTGACGCATAACCACAATCAACGACTTCTTCCTACTACTGTACTCCTCGACCATCGCTCTCCATCTTGTGGAAACCGATTGCAATCGAATCAAATCCTTCACATCACCGTCCAGTTCCAATTTGGTCACAATCAGCTGCATCATTTCGTTTGGTAGACGGTTGATCGGTCCATCACGGCGACGATTCCTTTTGAGCAGACCACACGAGGAGAGCAGTGAACGGACAGACGAGGCATTCACCACCACAGATAGTGCGGAGTTGGGAATCCCAACACCACAAAACTCTACTATGCAGGCACAGCACCGTACACATAGGACGTGTCGTGTTTTGTAAACAAATTATTGTAACAAATAATATTATCAAGATACTAATTTAGTAGTACTGGTCTACTTTGATATATTACTAATAATAACAAATCAAATCAAACAACCTCAATCAAAACAAACCTTAATCAGCTTTCATTTGAAAGTAAGTTTAATGATAAAGTATTAATGAGTATACAGAAAGTTGTCATGTCAACTTGTGGTTACATATTATGAAATATCAATACTAGATTAATTGGTGTATTTAAACATAGAAAAGAGAGGGAAAAACGAATCTCGCGATAAAAAGGTTATGCTCAAAATGAATTAGAAATAGTTATAGGTAATATGATGATTGCGCAATTTTGGAAATCGATTCAAATGTTGCTCAAATTCAGCTCGAAACTGTTGAGTTAAATGTTGACGACTAATTCCAAGTTCGAGTTGGGCCAGGTTGGGAAAAATGTGAGATAGGACACGTGAGAATTGGTCAGCATTGATGGGACGATCAATGAATTGAAGAAAAGAAAGTTTACAAGTCAGAACAGAGACAATCGACGTGAGTTCATGTCGAGCAATTGTTTTGGTCAACTCGCGGATGTCCATTGTGATGTTCCCAAGTTCAAGCTCAGCCAAATTGGTCAGTTTGCTGAGATCACGAATGAGGGTGGGTGTCACTTCGAGGGACTGTTTTTATAAGAATAATTTAGTTTGTTAAAAGAATATAAATGTTAGACAAAATGCACATACCAAATACATAGATGTCAAGTTCAAAATGCTTCATGGAAGTTGCGTGTTCAGAGAGAGAGTGCACAGCTTGAGCACATTCTTCACTTCCTCCATCAACCCAAATACGCAAATGAGTCAAATTGGCCAACCAGTTTGGATTGTTGGTGTGCCACTGACGAACTTGGCCATAAGTGAACACTCCTTTAAAGTAGACACGAACACAACTCGGTTCAAGATGAGAAACCAGTTGAAGACGTTCGTCATCATAAAATCCTCCAACATCGACTGAAAAATGCTCCAATTTGGGCCAAGTTGGAGAGAGATTGGCAGCTGGAACAAATGACACGTCAAGGTCGAGTTGTTCGAGAAAGTCCAACGAGTTGATGTAATCGACTAAAGCAGAGAACCGAGTGCGATCTGTAGGAGTGATCAAATTTTGTTATGTTCAAGATACAAAAAGATATGACAATATTTACCATAAGAACAAACAGACAGTTGAACAATGTTAGGAAACATTCCCAACAGTGATCGCAAACAATCAGGAGGGATTTTAGAATCCAAATGCAGACGTGTGAAATTGTTCAATTTCGCAAAACCAAAAAATTTGCCCTCAAAATCAAAGTATGACTTTGATTGCAGGAGGGTATCCATCACAATCAACGATTTCTTCTGTTCGAAGTAGTCCTCGACGAGTGCCTTCCACTTTGTAGACACCGAACGCAATCGAACCAAATTGGTCACATCACCGTCCAATTCCAACTTGGCCATAATCAACTGCATTATTTCGTTAGGCATACGCTCGATCGGTGATTCACCACTGCGAGTGAAGGGATTCAATCGGGCCAAAAACGGAAGCGAGTGAGGGAACTGACGAGCCAACGGCATCGATAACCACAGATTGTTTGGAGTTTGGATCCATTTTGATTGAGGTTGAGAGTGAACAAAGTAACTCGACACGAAAGGCAATCGCCAAAGCAGCACAGACAAAAGTGACCAAACACAACAACAAACTCAATCACAAAGTGTGCTTCACACTCATATGAGTGATCACAACAGAGTGCCATTCATAGAGGACGTGTCTAATTTTTTGCGCAAATATTTGAATTGCAATTGTATGTTTTTTAAAATTTAATTTTCAAATTGATCTATTGATTGGTTCATTTATCATTTTAATTGTTTTATTTATTTTTAAATTTACTATAAAAAATATTCCAAATCCAAAGAATATTTTCACGAGATGTGAAGAACAAATAATTATTACGATTCGGGTTTCGAATTTTGATGATGATCCGCTTAAAAAATAATCGAAATTGTTTTTGAGTTTAACAATTACCGAATTTGATTGGCCCGTTGAGGTGTTGCAGAACGGGTTGAATATTAAAGCAAAAACAATTGCGTACACAATGTGATTTGAATCAGGTTTATTAATAAGGCAATATATAATCAATGACAATAGGAGATACTGTTAATTACTGTGGGGGATGTATTGACATTGTAAATGTTGGGTCGATTTGTGTAGGTTAGGAAATAATCGATTAATTTGTGTATTTAGCAATAGGAGGAAAAGAGGGAAAAATGTCAAAACTAATTAGAAAAGTTCAATCGTGTGTTCACTCAAAATGGAGAATTTGAGAACAGATCAAAGACAGCGATTGAAGATAAAAATTTAGGACATCAATTCACGAGATAATTCGGTGAACAAACTCATGTTCACGCAAATGTGCGAATCTGTCTCGCAAGTACAGTTCAATGTTGGCCAACTGGTCAGCACAGTAGTACGCAATGGTCAGTTGCTCAACATTGGGCACAATCATCGAAAGTGTGCGCATTAATCGATCACTACAATTTACATTCTGATTGTTACCATCGATTCGGTAGACAGTTAGACGGCAAATTCGAATGTGCTTGAGTGAAGCCAATTGCCGGTCTTGAGCTGCACGTTCCAAGCTTGACACATCCACTGCCACCCAATCGAGCTCCAATTCCGTCAAATGAGCCAATCGGGAAAGATTTCGAATAGTTATCGAATCCATAGTGAAGATCTAATAGGAAATAGACAAATCATATTAATTTTACTTTAAAATCAAATCAACACTTACGGCACGATCGGTAACATTGTGCTTAAGATGTAGCACACGCAAACTTGATGCCTGAACACTCAAATAGTCGATCGCTTGTGCAAGACTCGAATTGATGAACAGTGCCAGATGAGTCAATCGGTTCAACCAGTGACCACCACTGACTCGATGCCATTCACGCACATAAAAATTGTTGGCCTCCACAGATTGATTCCAGAATCGAGTGCAATTCTCGTTGTCTATAAAATCAGACAAAAAGTAGACCAACTGCCAGTTAGAATATAAACGGCGGTTACAACAGGACAAATGCTCCAAGTTGGGCAAATTCGGCACCAAGTCGGAGAAATTTTCATAAAATAAATCAAAATCGAGCCGTTTGAGATGAGTCAATGAAGTGATCATAAATGGAAGAAGTTGTTCATTGATAGTTTGCCAATTCATAAGTGTTCCATTCATGTTGAAGGACAGAGTGGTGAGTTGTTCCGATGGCCACAGATTCAACACAAATTCAGGATCACCCACAAACCAAAATGCAATCACGAGTTTCTCAATCACAGGGAAAATTCGAAGGAGAAGAGCTCGAAAGTGTTCAACCGCTTCAGGTTCACGAATACGTTTCAGTTTCAAATAGGCAAAAGTGCTCAAATCGATTTCACCAAAGAAACGTCGAGTCAAACTCTCACGAAAAGTGGCTGTTTGAGTGTAGTCCATCAAGATCAATGACTTTTGTTTGTTGAAATCTACATTTTCAATTACCATTTGCCATCTTTTGCACACCAATCGAAGGTGAATCAACTTCTGTAAATCTAAACGTAACAAAATCGATTCAACCAGCTCATTAGGAAGTCGAACAAACGGTCCACGGGTGAATTTGCGTCGGGCAAGTGCTCGACTAACTCGTTGCATTCCTGTCAGTCCAGGATGATCACAAGAAGAGGACATTTTGTGTCAATTTGGTAGTGAAACAGGAAAAAATCAAATTTTCTGACCAAAACGAGTCAAAGTGAAAATCAAAACAAACAAAATACTTGTGTCATCGACACACGTGAATAGCAAAAACCCGTTCATATAGGACGTGACATTTTTCAAAATGTAATTACGAATTCTGTAAAAATAGATAAAACCTTTCATAAATCCATATTATTTTCAAAAATTCGCATTTGAATTATTTAACATTCAAACCATTTTCCATTTTTGTCATTTGTCGTTAACGACCAATAAATAAATATTTTAAATATTAAAAAATACCAATTGAATTATTTCGGATTTAAACTTTACATTTATCGTATTACTGATTTCATTTATCATTTATTTATTATTTACTATATTAAAATTTAATAATCAAATTAATATTTCATGTTCAACATTTAATTTAAAGAAAATATTCCTTATTAATAAAAACCATGAAATTAGTAAACATTTCAATTCTTCTTTTACTCCTGAGTTTACTAGTTTAGGATAGAGGCTAGTTCCATTTAAAGGTTATTATCAAAATTTGTACAACAAAATTGAATTCGAGAGCTGAAATTATTTTTATTGATAATGTTTTGGTTTTTGTTTCAAATTCAAATTTTGAATAAAAATTTCCATATTTGTTAGTATATTTTACTGGAATATTTCAATCGAAGATTGTTTCAAGAATTTCAAGAAACGAGACAAAAAAAATTAGCGCCACTCAAATTGACAGTTGTAAAATGTTGAACTCATTCATTTTAATGTTTTGTACTTTGATCGTTTGTTTGACTTGATAATTTTTTTATCGTCAAATTGTTAATGTTTTATCATTTAGAGGGTCAATATGCGCAAATAAATGATAAAAATGACATTTTTTGTACGCATCACGTGATTGAGTGCATTTTACTAATACTGCCAAATAAAGGTTCAAATGAGGCGAGTGGAAGATAAGATAGATAGGAAAATGCAATATATCCAAAAATTCATTGTTGGCGATAGACTGTGACTGATAGTACGAGAGTGTGAGTCAGTGCCAATACAAAAGTGCACAGTCAGGGGTAATTTACGACTTGTTCAAGGCTTTTCCAAGTGAAAGAGGTACGAAACAAAAACTGGAAAAACAAGTTCAACATAACTCAACTCGACATAGCAACACACACACGAACCATAACATTTGATAGATCATCATGCCGAGTTTGGTTGCATGCATTGTGAATTGATGCGTTAACAACATCAATGACCGAATATGATATTTGATATTTATTATTCAAACCCAATTTGCCCAAATCATCATCGAAATCGAGATATATAAATTGTGTGCTTTGCTAATGTGCTCAAATTCATTACAATTTCAACACAATGGACAACAACACCACAGACAGTCAACATGATCAAACTGAAGGGAACAACATCAACAAGATCTCATCTTTACCGAAGCCTTTTTCGTCTATTCCTGGCCCTTGGTTATCGTTGCCATTGATTGGCACTGGTTGGCAGTATTTACCTTTAGGTAAAGAATATTTCAAAATTTCTTAATTTTGATATTCTTGGATCAGATTCTTGATTTTGTTAATTTTGATTTGTTTTCCCCCAAATTCAGTTGGACGTTACACTTTGGATCAATTACACGAGTCCTACCATGACAAATATCTCACCTACGGCCCCCTAGTCAAGGACGAATACCAAATGGGCAAAGCAATTCTGCATTTGTACGATCCTGCAGATTTCGAAACAGTTTTCCGCGCCTCTGGACCACATCCCAACCGACCACCAAGTCCATTTGTGTGTCAAATGCGTGCCTCAAAGCCTGCTCTCTACCCCAATGTGGGCATCAACAATTTGAACGGACCAGAGTGGGCCCAGCTGCGTCGCCTAACTGCGCACGCAATCATGCAACCAAAGGCAATCAACCAAATGATGGACGGACAGAATGAGGTGTGCGACAGTTTTGTCGACTATTTGTGGGATGTTCGTGATCAAGATACAAACATTGTGCACGACATTTTGGAGGTGACCTACAGACTCGCACTTGAGTCCATCTGTTTGATGTGTTTGAATTCACGGGTTGGAAGCTTTGAGTTTAATTCAGTTGCAGGTGAAAGTTCTGAAGGTGAAATTATGATCAAAGCCACCAAAACACTGCTCGACACTTGGAACAAACTCTACCATGGACTGCCACTTTGGAAGTACTGGACAACACAGGCTTACAGTGAAATGGAGGACGCTGATTCGAAAATTTATGGAATCACTTCGAAATATGTCGAACGAGCTATGGAGGAATATCAAGGTAAGGTATTTACTTTATTATTGATTTGATTTACAAATGAAACTCGTATACAGATGAACAACTCGCCGACGACTCGAATCGCTCTTCTGTCCTTCGAACGCTGTTGAAGAAAGAGAAATTGGACCAGAAGCAAGTGAAAGCAATCATCATGGACTTTATACACGGAGGCATCTTTACACAGACATTCGCAATGGCATACATCATCTATCATTTGGCGGCTAATCCACGAGTACAGGAGAAGTTGTACGATGAGATTGAGTCCGTTTTGAAGGAAAATGAAGGTCAAAATGAATCGTTTGGTCAACGTCGTGATGTGCGACTCAGCACTGCACAGTTGTCACAAATGAGCTACCTCAAGGCGTGCTTTACGGAAATGATGCGAATCAATTGTCCTGTGCCGGGTTTGGTTCGATTTACTACGCAGCCATTGGTCCTGTCCGGATATGACGTACCAGCGAATGTAAGGTTGATTTTCATTAACTTTTTACTAAAATGTTTTATCCTTCAGTCCCTCGTGTACTGTCACAATGCGACCACCTCTCGACTTGAAAACTATTTCGAAAATCCACTCGAATTTCGCCCCGAAAGATGGATTGATCCAGAATCAAAGGCAAAGATCCACCCCTTCGCTGTGTTACCATTTGGTTGTGATGGTCGAGTTTGTCCGGGCAAACGATTTGCCGAAACACAAATTCAGTTGTCCATTGCACGACTGATTCAGGCGTACAGATTGGAGTTGGCGCCTGGTTGTGAACAGCTCGAAGTGAAACATGCGTACTTGCTGATACCGGCAAAGCCTATTTCGGTGAGGATTACGAGAAGATGAAATGTAGGATGAGATGATGTTATAGGTATATTTGTTTGTTGTTATCTTTGATTCATGTAAAGGAAATGTGACCGAAATTTGGCTAATAAAAAATGATTTAAGTTTGAATCACTTTTAGGACTTTAAACTTTGACTTTATCGTTTTCTCTTGTCTTTAAGTTGGTTTTTGAGTTTGTCTTTATATTTTGTCTGTTTTGTCAACATTAACTTATGAATCATTTTTTCTGCCTGTTTCTCTTTTGCGTTTTTAATTTGCTACAAATCGAATCAAACTCAAAATGAACTTTTGATTTTCATAAATAAAGTTGAAATACTAAATGAACCAATCAATTGATAAGGCTAGTAAATTATGCAATATAAATGGCAATCCAAAAATAATTCGATTTCAAACGATCCACAGGTACAAACACTAGTATTGAACCAGCCGCTGGTATTATGAAACTTTGTAGCTTTCATAAATCAAAATAGGTAATGCCATTGGCATAAAAGTCGGAGCGAGAGTATGTAAAACATTTGAACAATTGTGTTCCAAATCAGTTCAAATACAACAAAAGTGAGCAAGTTTTTTTGCCTATGGTCACAAAAAGGTAATTACTAATTAGTTTTCAAAATAGATACCTAGATTTTTACCAATTCGAGCAATTTCATAATCTTCAACTGCCAATTGATCTGAAAATTACGGTTAATAAAACATAAAGGCTGAGATATTTTTGCTCTAATTGTTGGATTGTGAAACTGTGTCTTTAACATGTCAAATTTTAAATCAATTTTTGCACAGAATAATTAGAAAATATCTTAAAGGCAATTTTTTGGCATTTAAGTTTTGGAAATTGCCAATATGGTCAATTACCAATTGGTAACTCATTCCTGATATAGTACATTAATGCATGCAATTTTCATTATTAAATAACATCCAAGATTCAATCAACATCAAATTATATGGCAATATACTGTAAATTGAGTTTAATTGGGGTTGGTTTATATTGGGAGTTTAGGGAATATATTCGTGTTCTTAATTTAAATCTAATTTGTCATGTTTTAAAATTTTAAACTGCCGAATAATAAACTATTTGTACATTTTTAAAGAACAATTTATAAGTACAAATGGATCATATCACATGACCCATAAGTAAAATAAACAAGCTCGAACAAATAGCAAATATTTAACTCGGTTAACAAATACAAATTTACCATTCAAAAATTATCGAGATAGTAAAACAGTAAAAAACCTTGGAAAAAATAAAAAAGTGCTTTCATAATCGTTTTCTGATTATTTCAAATCTTACTAATAGCGACAAACTTTTAATTATTCAAAATCTTTGCAGTTTTCACTTATATTCTCGATATATTGTATCGTATAGTATATTTAACACAACATGGCCACTAACGGATAGTGATTACCAATTAGCCAGCACCGAATATGTTGGAAAACGTAAACAAACACTCGGACAAACCTGCATTCTATTCAAATTGTCCGCATCAAACTCCCTGATTCACATTTAGGTGTATTTGCTACTGCGCATCTCAAATGCGCACAGCGAGCGCGCTCGGGAGAATGTGTTCTTGGCTGTGCCACACAGAGACACACACACACACTGTGTTGACACTCGGTACCAACACATTCCAATACAAGATTTGAAAAATTACTACTCCTTTGACCTTTGACCTATATTTCCACAAAACTATACAGCACATCTAGACCACAACCAGAACACTGTGTTAAATTTTCAGACCGATCCATACAGTAGTTTCGGAGGAGCTCTGTCCACAAGAATTGCACCAATTCCTTTTTTTCTGGCAGGGAATCGTCACTCCCGAAATCACTCACACCTCGCTCGCTTCGCTCGCTCAGCGTGAGTGATTTCGGTCGCTCCTCCAATGAAACTTGTGTTCGTTTTACTGTTGGTCTTTTTTGCTTGTGTCTCAACTCAAAATGACCCAAACCAAACATTACCTGGAGCATCAACTTTTGAGTGGCACTTCAACTTTACCGTGACGGATCATCTTTTTCCCTACATGACTCCGTGCACCTTTGGACCTGAAATAGACAATCACATGGCCGAATTTAAGGAGTATCTCCAATTTGGATTCGATGCACTTTTCTCGCTTGGATTTCGCGACGACGACTATCGATTGATACGAGTGCACGAAATGGGCTGGTGGAAAGAGTCTGGCTTCGATTGGTCCTACTGGGAAATGGAAATCCTCTTTGATGCGCATCTTAACGTTCTACAAGGAAGTGACTACAAGTGTCACTATCTCTATCACAAGGAGAATGTCTTTCTCAATGTCAAAATGATCAATTGGTTCAATTGTACGTGCATTCATGCACACAATTGTGATGAGCCATGAATTGCTCAAAATATGTTTATTTGTTAAATCAAATTCGGCATTATCATGTTCGACTTTAAGCAGCAATTTTGATAAACAAACGTCAATTTAAATAAATCAATAAAATAGTTAATTTTCCAATTCTCAATTGTGTTTGGAGAAGTTGTGTGTATCAGTTGTAAATGAATTGCCTTTTGGTTAACATTTTCACGGTATCGACCATCACTTGCGTCAAATTCATCTTAAATATTCAATTCTTTTAAATAATAAATGAACCAATCAATAAATCAAATTGAAATTAAAATAGCATACAACTGCAATCACAAATATTTGTCCATAAAATTAGATACGTCCTCTATGAATGGCACGCTGCTGTGAGTGAGGCACACTTTATGATTGAGTTTGTTGTTGTGTTTGGTTTGTGCTGCTTTGGCGATTGCCTTTCGTGTCCGGTTTTTTCGTTCTCGCAAACCTCGAAACAAAATGGATCGCAACACCAAATCTGTGGTTATCAATGCCGTTGGCTCGTCAGTTCGTTCACTCGTCTCCTTTTTTGCCCGTTTGAATCCCTTCACTCGCAGTGGTAAACCACCAATCAACCGTATGCCAAACGAAATAATGCAGCTGATTATGGCCAAGTTGGAATTGACCAATTTGGTTCGATTGCGTTCGGTGTCTACAAAGTGGAAGGCACTCGTCGAGGACTACTTCACACAGAAGAAATCGCTGATTGTGATTGTCGGGATTACCACAGGATCCCAGGTCAAGTTACCCGAACAGAAGAAGAAATCGAAGCTGCAATCAAAGTTATTCTATTGGTGTTTAAAGAAAAGATTTTTTGGTTTTGCGAAATTGAACAATTTCTCAGGTCTTGTTTTGGGTGCGCCACGTAATAAAATGTCTCTTGATTGTTTGCGATCACTGTTGGCAATGTTTCCCAACATTGTTCAACTGTCTATTAGTTGTGAAGGTAAATATAAACCATCTCTTATCGTGATCATAATAAAATTATTCTTACAGATCCTAATCCAGTTCCTATTTTAGTGGATTACATCAACTCGTTGGAATTTCTCAAACAACTGGACCTTGACGTGTCATTTGTTTCAGCTGCCAATCTCTCTCCTACTTGGCCCAAATTGGAACATTTTTCTATCGATGTTGGAAGTTTGGATGAAGACCAACGTCTCCAGTTGGTTTCTCAGCTTGAACCAAACTGTGTTCGTGTCTACTTTCAAAAAGTGTTCACTTATGGCCAAGTTCGTCAGTGGCACACCAACAATCCCAACTGGTTGGCCAATTTGACTCATTTGGCTATTTCCTTTTATGGAACAAGTGAAGAGTGTGCTCAATTTGTGCACCACCTCTCTGAACACGCAACTTCCATGAAGATTTTGAACTTTACGAATTGGGTATGTGCATTTTGTCTAACGTTTATATTTTTTTAACAAACTAAATTATTCCCAATTAAGCCACAGCCCCTCGAAATGACACCCACTCTCATTCGTGATCTCAGCAAACTGACCAATTTGGCTGAGCTCGAACTTTGGAATGTCGACATGGACATCCGCAAGTTGACCGAAACAATTTCCCGATATGAACTCACTTCGATTGTCTCGGTTCTGACTTGTAAACTTTATCTTCTTCATCTCGTTGGTGATCGTCCCATCAGTGGTGACCAATTCTCACGTGTCCTATCTGACATTTTTCCCAGCTTGGCCAAACTCTATCTTACTATTAGTGATCAACATTTAACTCAACAGTTTCGAGCTGAATTTGAGCAACATTTGAATCGATTTCCAAAACTGCGCAATCATAACTGTTTACTACGTATAATTCGTTTTTGAACTTTTTCAACGCGAGATTCGCTTTTTCTCACTTTTCTTGTATCTAAATGCACCAATTAATCTAGTATTCTTATTTCATATGTAACCACAAGTCTACATGACAACTTTCTGTATACTCAAACACTACTCTCTACTTTATCATTAAACATTTACTTTCAATGAAAGCTTGTTTGAGTTTGGATTTGCATTGTAGTTGGTTGTTTGGTTTGATTTGTTGGTACAGTGAATTTATGTGCAAAATGCGATGTTGTACAAACATTTTTTGGATTTGCCAATTTGAATCATTTTGTATGTCTGTTTTTAGAGTGCACAAATTTCCTCTGACCATTTGACCATCAATGCTGAAATTATTTCCCAACACTCTACTCGCGTTGTCATGGTAAATATTTTCATCTTTTTTATCTAGTTTAAATTAGTCACAGTTTTGTAGTGAAATAAAAAAATAACATTTTTCAAATCCAAACTTTCGATTTGAATTTAACAAAATCATTTCAAAATCTCCGAATTGAAATATTCGAGTGAAAAAAAAAATCAGTGATTTTCTAAAAGATTTAGATTCAACGTTTGAATTTGAAAAAAATCCCAAAACGTCACAAACAAAATTGAATTTAATATTTCAAATTTCAAAAATTTCAAAAGCGAGTTGACTTTTGGGTAACTTTTTCGCAGTATTCGACTTTCACTTGCGTCAAATTCATCTTAAATATTCAATTCTTTTAAATAATAAATGAACCAATCAATAGATCAAATTGAAAATCAAAATACCAGTACAACTGCAATTCAAATATTTATGCAAAAAAATTAGATACGTCCTCTATGAATGGCATTCTGCTGTGAGTGACACTGAAGCACACTTTGTGATTGAGTTTGTTGTTGTGTTTGGTCACTTTTGTCTGTGCTGCTTTGGCGATTGTCTTTCGTGTCCGGTTTTTTCGTTCTCGCAAACCTCGAATCAAAATGGATCGCAACACCAAATCTGTGCTTATCAATGCCGCTGTCTCGTCAATTCGCTCACTCGCCTCCTTTTTTGCCCGTTTGAATCCCTTCACTCGCAGTGGTGAACCACCGATCGAGCGTATGCCTAACGAAATAATGCAGATGATTATGGCCAAGTTGGAATTGAACGGTGAAGTGACCAATTTGGTTCGATTGCGTTCAGTGTCAACCAGGTGGAAGGCACTCGTCGAGGACTACTTCACACAGAAGAAATCGTTGATTGTGGTTGTCGGGATTACCACAGGATCCCAGGTCGAACAGACGAAGAAATTGAAGCTGCAATCAAAGTCATTCTATTTGGATTTAGAGAAAAGATTTTTTGGTTTTGCAAAATTGAACAATTTCTCATGTCTTGTTTTGGGTGATAAAATGTCTGCTGATTGTTTGCGATCACTGCTCGAAATGTTTCCCAACATTGTGCAACTGTCTATTAGTTGTGAAAGTAAATATTAGTAATCTTGACCACAACTAAATTTGATTTCTATTCCTTCCTTCACCAGAACCAACTCTAGTGCCTCATTTAGTCGATTACATCAGCTCGCTGGACTCGCTCACCCAGCTCGACCTTGAAGGACCATTTATTCCAACTCTAGCCTTGTACGCACCAAGCTCTTTGTCCAAATTGGAACATTTCTCGTTTAACATTGGTCATTTGAAGTACTATTATGATTATGATCGTCATCTGGTGGATCAGCTTGAGCCGAGTTGTGTTCGTGTCCACTTTAAAGGAGATTTCTCGTATGATCAAGTTCGCCAGTGGCACAATCTCAATCCGAACTGGCTGGCCAAGCTTACTCATTTGTCCATTGATAGTGGACATATTGATGGTTCACAAATTGTGCACTTTCTTGGTGAATGGGCAACTTCGCTGAAGCGCTTGAACTTGAACATTTCAATGAATTGTCGATCTCATAATCGAGTATGTCCATTTTGTTGTCTAATATTTCTATTCTTTTAACTAAGTTACTATTCCTTTAGTCACAGCCCCTTGAAATGACACCCACTGTCAATCGTGATCTCAGCAAATTGACCAATTTGGCTCACCTCGAACTTTCGAACCTATCGTTGGACATCCGCGAGTTGACCGAAACAGCTGCCAAAGATGAACTCACTTCGCTCTCCTCTGTTCTGTCTTGTAAACTTCATGTTCATCTCTTTGGTGATGGTGATCCCATCAATGGTGAGCAATTCTCACGTGTTCTATCTGTCATTTTACCCAACTTGGCCCAACTCGATCTTGCTATCATTAATCAACATTTAACTCAACATTTTCAAGGTGAATTTGAGCAAACTTTGAACCGATTTTCAAAATTGCGCAATCATAACATTAACTATTTATAATTCATTTTCTTTTTTGAACTTTTTTTTATCACGAGATTCGTTTTTCCTCTATTTCCTTTATCTAAATGCACCAATTAATCTAGTATTGGGGCTGCGGGTCCTATGTCTAATCTATTATTTCATATGTAACCACATGTCGATATGACCACTTTCTGTATACTCAAACACTGCTCATTACTTTATCATTAAACATTTACTTTTATTGAAAGCTTGTTTGGGCTTGGGTTTGATTTATTATTGATTTACTATAGGTTTAGTAATAATTTTTATCTATCTTTTCCGAACTGTAACCTTAATTATGTTTGTCATATTTGGTACTGATTGGTCACGTCCAATATGAAAGGCTTTTGACAGTAACGTTTCACCGTGACACAAGTGAATTTGTTGGTGTTTTGATGATTCAATTTGAAAGTGACACACCGCTGTGCCGCTTATCAATGTTAACTGTTAGTCATTGGTGACTTATCAGATTACACGACCGACTGTATAAAGCAGTTGCTTTGCATGACTCGATCACTACTCGTTACCACGACACGCACGAACGTCAACTTCGACTTGAACATTATTTTTGTGTTTATTGGCTTCTTATTCGTCTGAAAACTACTTTTATATCTGTTTTTCTCCCAAATTGACACAAAATGTCTTCCACTTGTGATCATCCTGTACTGACAAAAATGCAACGAGTTAGTCAGCCACTTTTTTCTCTACCCAAACCCACCGCCGGTTTGCTAGACCAACTTCCTAACTTGCTGGTGGAATCGATTTTGTCTCGTTTTGATGTACAAGTGTTGATTCACCTTCGATTGGTGTGCAAACGATGGCAAAATGTGATTGAAAATGTCAACCTCAAGCAGAAGTCATCACTAGTCTTGATGGACTACGCTCAAACATCCACTTTTCGTGAGGGTCTGACTCGACGTTTCTTTGGTGAAATCGATTTGGACACTTTTGTCTATTTGAAACTGAAACGTACTCGTGATCATGAGGCTGTTGAACACTTTCGAGCTCTTCTTCTTCGACTTTTCCCTGTCATCTCACATCTCGTGATCGCCTTTTGGACTGTGAGTGATCTTGCATTTGTGTTCAATCTGTGGCCATCGAACCAACTCACAACTCTGTCCTTCAACTTGAATGGAACACTGACGAGAAGGCCAATGGAAAAACTGTTTCCACTTATGATCACTTCATTGACTCACCTCAAACGACTTGATTTGGATTTATTTTATGAGATGTTACCCACTTTGGCACCGAATTTAACCAGCCTGGAGCATTTGTCTTGCTCTCACTGTCCTCTCTGGCGATCTGCCGGCATTATGGCTCCTTATATAAACCATATGAAGTGCACACGACTTTGGAATCAATCTCTCAAAGCCAACTATTTTGAGATTATTGAATGGCATCTTGTCCCTGGTGGCTGGTTGAACGGACTCACTCATCTGGCACTGTTCATCAATTCGAGCCCTGCACAAGTGATCGACTATTTGAGTGCACAGGCGTCAAATTTGCAGGTGCTACATCTTAAGCACAATGTTACCAGTCATAATGTAAGTGTTGATTTTGATTCTGATTTGAGATAAAATTATGATTTGTCTATTTCCTATTAGATCTTCACTTTGTATTCGACAACTATTCGAAATCTTTCCCGATTGGTTCATTTGGCCGAATTAGCGCTTGATTGGGTGGCAGTGAATATGTCAGATATGAAACTCGCAGTTCAAGAACGTCAATTGGCTTCACTCAAGCACATTCGAATTTTCCTTCTCACAATTTACCGAATCGATGGTAACAATCACCAAGCAAATTGTAGTGATCGATTAATGCACACTTTCGATGATTGTGCCCAATGTGGAGCAACTGACCATTGCGTACTACTGTGCTGACCAGTTGGCCAACATTGAACTGTACTTGCGAGACAGATTCGCACATTTGCGTGAACACGAGTTTGTTCACAGAATGATGCCAGTGAATTGATGATTGAAAATTCTGTCACGCACTGTCTGCAATTTTTTTTCAAACACACAATTGAACTTTTTGCCTATTTCTATTGCTAAATACACAAATTAATCGATTATTTTCCAACTCACTCTAATTGATTTATACATTTACAACATGTAAAGAAATCTCCAACAATAATTAACATTACTTTCAAATTGAAAGTTCTAATCAAAGATTGTTTTGGCTTGGTTTTTTCTCAAGTTTCGTTTGATTTGTGTTTGAATTTATGTGCAAAAAATAATGTTGGATATTTTTTAGATTTGCCAATTTGAGTAATTTTGTACTTCTTTTTAAAGTAGTAAACTGACTTCTGAATGGTTGAAATCACTACTGAAATTATTTTCCAACATTGTTCAACTCTCAATTCGTTGTCATGGTGAACATTTTCTTGGTATTTTTTTCTCAATCACAAATAAATTTCATTATCCTCATAGAACGTCGTTTAAATGTTAAATAATTCAAATTGTATTTTTTAATTTTTAAAATATTGATTTATTATTAGTTTCTATGGATTTTTATCGTAATTATGTTTGTTATTTTTTTGTACAGTAGAAATTGCAATAAAAGTGTCACGTCTTATATGAACGGTTCTATCCACTCACATTGACACAATTATTTTGTTCGTTTTGTTTTGTTTGTGCTTTTAGGCGTTTTAGTGAGAAAATTTGTTGTGAGAAAATTTCACTTTTTGTTTGTTTCACTACCAAATTGACTCAAAATGTCCGGTTCTTGTGATCATCCAGGACTTACAGGAATGCAACGAGTTAGTCAGGCCCTTCGACGACGAAAACTCACTCGCGGATCGTTTGTTCGACTTCCTAATGAGCTGGTGGAATCGGTTTTATTACGTCTGGATTTACAGAAGCTGATTCACCTTCGATTGGTGAACAAACGATGGCAAATGGTCATAGAAAATATCAACTTCAACAAGCAGAAATCACTGATATTGATGGATTATGCTCAAACAGCCACTTTCCGTGAGAGTTTGACTCGACGTTTCTTTGGTGAAATCGATTTGAACACTTTTGCCTATTTGAAGCTGAAACGTACTCGTGATCCTGAGGCGGTTGAACACTTTCGAGCTCTTCTCCTCAAACTTTTCCCTGTCATCTCACAACTCGTGATCGCCTTTTGGACTGTGAGTGATCCTGCATTTGTGTTCAATCTGTGGCCATCGGATCAACTCACCACTCTGTCCTTCAACACTAATGGAACACTCGTGGCCAATTGGCGAATGCAACAACTGCTTCCACGTATGATCACTTCATTCACTCATCTCAAGCGGCTCGATGTGGATTCTTTTTATTTGAAGTTGCCCGCCTTGGCACCGAATTTGGCCAATTTGGAGCATTTGTCTTGCTCCCACCGTCGTTTAACTTCTGACTGGCAGAGGGCCGAGAGCTTTATGTCTCGTTTTTTAAACCAGAACAATTGTACCCGATTCTGGAATCAATCTGTCAAGGCCGATGATATTGAGGTACTTGAATGGCATCGTGTCGATGGTGGCTGGTTGAACCGACTCACTCATTTGGCACTGTTTATCAATTTGAATGTTGAACGAGTGGTCGACTATTTGAGTGTTCATGCGTCAAGTTTGCGTGTGCTACATCTTAAGCATACTGTTACCAATCACAATGTAAGTGTTGATTGAGATTCGATTTTGAGGTTAAATTATGATTTGCCTATTTCCTATTAGATCTTCACCTTAGATTCGACAACTATTCGAAATCTTGCCCGATTGGTTCATTTGATGGAATTGGAGCTCGATTGGGTGGCAGTGGATGTGTCAAATATGGAAGAAGCAGCTCAAGACCGCCAATTGGCCACTCTTGAGAACATTCGAATTTGCCGACTTACAATCTACCGAATCTTCAATCACGATGCAAATTGTAGTGATCGATTAATGCGCACACTTTCGATGATTGTGCCCAATGTTGAGCAACTGACCATTGCGTACTACTGTGCTGACCAGTTGGCCAACATTGAACTGTACTTGCGAGACAGATTCGCCAATTTGCGTGAACACGAGTTTGTTCGCCTGGAATGATCTCGTGAATTTGTCATCTATTCTTCACTCGCTGTCTTTAATCGTGTACTTTTGGTACATTTTGTGTTTGTCTTACGCAATAAAATCTTTTTGAATATGAACATTTTGGATTGATTTGTAAACGATTATGAATTTATGTGAACGACCTCAAACCTCTCAATTATGTCAATTGGCTAATGTCAATATATGTGTTATTTAATGTGAAGCAAAATAAGTGTAACATTCGTCAAGCAACATTAAAAATGAGCATTGAGTGTGAGAAAGAAAGTCAAATTCAGAATTATTAAAATTAAGCTTATAGCTTAAGAAATATTAAGCTTGATTCAAATCACACTGTGTATTTGATTATTTTTTGAATTGAATTTTGAGTTCAGTTTACGAGTAACTAGACAAGTTTGTTGTATGACCATTTTCTGTTTGGTGTTCGCTAAAATCAAAAGAACATTTGAAATCGCAAATTGAAATTCAAATTGTCGATTTACTTTATTACTGTATTTTTCTTCATTATTCAGTGCTGTAAATTACTCAAAAAGTCATTTCATAATTAATTTCACAATTTGTCAGTAGAATAAGTTTTAAAATGTAGTTTTGTTTGCGTGTAAGATGAATTTGAGCAACATCGGAATTGAGAGATTGTTTAGGCTGCCTATGTTATATACGTCATCTGTGAACGGTGCACAGTTGTGCCTGTGATTGAGTGTTGTGTTTGTGTTACTTTGCTGTTGAGTCAGTGTTGTGTCGCAGTACTTTTGTGATTGTATTTTCCTCTCGTTTCGATTTTTTTGCAGCTCTCAAATCCCGATACAAATGGATCCAAACACCAAAGATATTGTGGTTTTCAATGGTGGACCGATCAACCTGTTGCCTAATGAGATGATGCAACTCGTTTTGGAGAAGGCGAATTTGGACGGTGATGTCAAGCAGCTGGTTCGGTTGCGTTTGGTGTCTAAACGGTGGAATTCGCTTATTAAAGATTACTACAAACAGAAGAAATCGTTGATTATTAATGGTGAACTCTTTTTTAATCCTGATTTGAACAAAACTGCCTGAACCTGAAAACTGATGACTTTTTTGGACCAATCTTGGAACTATTTCCAAACATTGAGCAATTGGCCCTTCGGGATAAATTTCGTTATTTCGATGAAGCTCGTTTTAATCCTTCAGAAGATATGATGATCCGTGATTTTGCTGATAAGATCAATTCGTTGAAATCTCTGAAACGACTCGAAATTGAACGCGATTATTTAAAAGCTCTACCTCATCTATTTGAAACTTTGTCCCGATTGGAGTACATTCGAGTCGATGATTACTATCAAGAAATCTATATTGACTTGAATCGATTTATATCTCATCTCGGGTCAAGTTGCGTTCAAGTCGTTTTTGGAGAAGATTCTAAATTGGACTACAGAAAAGTTCGTGAATGGTACAACATCAATCCGAGTTGGTTGGCTAATCTGACTCATTTGGAATTTTGTACTGATCGGCTAGGTGGGTCCTGGAATGGTGGCAATATTCTAAACTATCTCAGTGAACACACAACTCATTTGCAGACCTTGAAGTACTCTTTTGTATGTACATTTGCTAACATTTTTTCTTCCACTAACTAAAGCATATACTTTAAAGGAAGACAGTCCTATCGAAATGACACCCACTCTGATTCGTGCCCTTGCCAACTTGACCAACTTGACTGTGCTTAAAATTTGGTACATTCGCATGGACATTCCCGAGCTGGAACAAGCAGCTTCACAGCATCGACTCGCTTCACTTTCTTCTGTGTTGGATTGCGAACTTTACATCTCGTTTGGGGTTTCCGGCACTGCTGACCAATTCACTCGTGTCCTCTCGGCCATCTTTCTCAACTTGACCCATTTACAGTTGGCCATTGGCATAGGCTTTTCACTAATCGGCGATTCCCAAAAATGGTTGAACAAAATGTGCATCGATTCCCGAACTTGCGAAAACACGAGATTGACTATCGGGACTAATTTATTATGACCTTTACATT
The DNA here is from genome assembly GCA_023373905.1 of Rhizoglyphus robini. Lineage (NCBI taxonomy): Eukaryota > Metazoa > Arthropoda > Arachnida > Sarcoptiformes > Acaridae > Rhizoglyphus > Rhizoglyphus robini. Next base: position 55,937 of record JAKIJQ010000274.1, on the reverse strand, counting down.
TTGATGTTTTTATTTTCCTTCTCTTTAATGTGGACAAATGTACAAAAGTAACAATCTATTACTTTCTATCTTACACAAATTGACTCAACATTTACAATTCTCAATGTACATCCCAAACTTTAATACACTTTATTCACATTCTTTACACGTTTATTTTCTATTCTCATTGTAATAATCGATCTACTTTCACTACATTATCAATAATAAATTTGACGTAAACATTTTTTACATGAACATTGAATTCAACAGTCGTGAATGTTTTGCGAATTTTATGCAACCCAGAACTGTGTACAATGTTAAGGCACTCAAGGCAATAACAAAAATCAAATTCTAAATCATCTTAAAACTTTCCGAATTTGTAATTGGTATTCAAATGGGAAAGACAATTTGTGATAGAGTGAAAGTGTCGATAATTTAGTCACGTAGAAATTAACCCAGTCTGAACCAACTCTAATGTTTGGTTTGGTATACGACAATCGTACAAGACCGTTTCCAGAGGGTAAAGTTTATAGTTTATAAAGTGAGGATTAAGCGTCTTGCAAATTCCCTCAGCTCTAATCTTTGACCACTAACCTCATATTGCATGTAACACTTGTGCCAACTCAAAGCATGTGCAGCGTGTAGAAGTATAAATTCCAGAGCACTTAAACTTACACTTGCACATTTTCTTCGTCAACTAAATCACAATTTGTCCCACATTTGATTGTTCAACCATGAACACCACTTTACTCAAGCTCAACTGGTCCATCGACCAATTCCAAAATCACACAGTCCCAGGCGATTACCTTGAATCGCCTTACTTTGAGCCATCAAACGAAAATCAAATAAGTCTTTTGTTGATGCCAAATGGATATCCAGGTTCAATCAATGGTGTTCACATTTTGGTAAATTTTGAAAATTGTCAAATTCCTGAGATGAATATTTTGTACAAATTTTCTCTGTTGAACTCTCAAGGAATAACAGTACATGCCAAAGGTATTTTTACAAACCTTTTTAATTCATTTTTATTATTTTTTATATTTTTTTTAGAAAACAAAGGAAAATTTCATGTAAATTCAATTTTTGGATTTCCAGAATATATTCGACGAAATCATCTTATGGATAGAGCAAGAGATTTTTTACCTGATGGTAAACTTTGCATTTACTGTGAGGTATGAGAAATTTATTTTAAATTGTCAATTACAAATTCAACTATTAATTTCCCAGCTTTACATCAGTCCAATTGAAGTTCAACCACCACTTCCAATAGACAACAAACTTACGCCGGATTACGCAAAATTATTGGAAAACTCTAAATTTCATGACGTCATTTTGTGTTTTGGCGATTTCGAACTGAAAGCTCACAAGAACATTCTCTCAGCTCGATCACCAGTGTTTGAAGCCATGTTCAATCACGATTTGGCGGAAACCAGACAGAATCGAGTGAACGTTGAGGATGTTGGGGTAGGAGTGTTTCAAGTGCTACTCAAGTACATCTACACGGGACAAGTCGAGTTGGATGAAACATTTGCTGCTGACTTGTTGGTGGCTGCAGATAAGGTATTGGAAAATATTGATTCAATTTGATTTTAATTTCAATTTTAGTACTCATTAGAGAACCTCAAAACTCAATGTGAACAATGGATCTGCACTCAACTCGAGAATGATCAAACTCAGTCACACGTTTCGTCGATTGTTGATTTGTTGCTCATGGCTGACATGCAGAGTGCCAAACGACTCAAAACTGGATCCATCAAGTACATTGTCAGGTGAGTCATTTCTCGTAAATGAATTTTTGGTCTTGATTACATTTTATTGATTTACATTTTTCTTGAATTTCAAATACAGAAACTCAACTTTGGTCATCTCCACCGACAAATGGACCAAATTGATGCAAGCCAAACCCGCACTGTTCAATGAGGTGTTCAATTGGATTGCACTCAAGTTGAATAAACAGTTGCTTTAGGAATTTGATGAGAATATATAATTCTATCAAAATTTTTATAAACAAAATTTTAAGAATATCAATAAAAACAATTGATGATTCAAATAACTCTTCAATTTCTTTTGGGATGGTAATTAACGGCCCCATAAAATTAGTGACTCGCCCAATAGAAAATAATTACTTTTGCCAATAGTAACTTTGGCCAACAAAATTAATATTTTGACCAATATATTTTTCAACCAATATAAATAGTAACAAGACCAATAAACATTAGGGTAGCTAGATTTACCAACCAAATGGGGTAACTACATGATGATCTAATTGGGGGTGACTAGATACCCATCTAATTGGGGGGTGACTAGATACCCAACTAATTGGGGATGACTAGATACCCAACTAATTGGGGGTGACTAGATACCCAACCAAATGGGGTAACTACATGGTGATCTAACTGGGGTGACTAGATACCCAACTTATTGGGGGTGACTAGATACCCAACTAATTGGGGGTGACTAGATACCCAACTAATTTAGGGTGAATAGAGTCCTAGGTATAGGCATAGTTACGATATTTATTGGTATTTTATTATTGGGGGAAAAAAATTAATTTAATTGGCCAAAGTTACTATTGGCAAAAAGTAATTATTTCCTATTGGGCGAGTCACTACTTTTATGGGGCGATTAATTATTATCCTTTCTTTTGGTAGTCTCAGAAGTTGAATACTGCAAATATTTGTTGGATAATTTGGAATTTGAATAATTTGTCTTTAATGCCTCTACAGTTTACGAATTGTAACAGTTTGATGAAACACAATCGAAATCATAATTTTCTTGTCATTGTTCATCATTTGTCGGAGATGTGATTCTGAATCCGATTTTCCTCTGTTAAAATCGATTATTTTGATCGTTTTACAAATTACCGAATGTTAAAATGCTCAAACAAAAATCGATCATCAATTCATTTGTGTTTACTTCTCTAATCATTTTATCAAATGTTGAGCCGTTTCGTTACCACACGTTGACTTAAATGTAAATATAAATGTAAATCAAATTTTTTTATTATTGAAAACACATTACAGCAATGATTATTACTGTTTGGTATGATTAAGTAGAGAAATAGAAAATATATCAAAGGAAGGACTTGAATATGGTTAGATAATGATAAGAAATTGACAATGTCAATTAAAATTATTAAAAGATTGTTTGAAGAAAGAGTTTAAGGAAATTTTGATAATAGTAAAAAGTCCTTCAATTGTTAATATTACCGGTAAGTCGGTAATATTTCAGTTCTTCATCTTCACCAGAAGTGCTTCTTGGTGCAATCGTATCCGAGACGTTTGCACTTTTCGCACAGACTCTGCATGTGATGCTTGTTCGGATCGATCACCTTGTCCAGTCCCTCGGGCTTCTCGAGCGGCTTCTAAAATTGTAGATTCAAAAAGATAAATATTAGATTTTATGTTAATATAAAATAACAAAAAAGTATATTTATAAGAGAATTTACCTGTTTGTACGGATAGACCATAATCTTACAATCCTTACACTCCTGACCAGCATTAGCCCAGGACTGAGCGGACATCCAAGTGCGGTGACACGAGCTGCACTGGTACTCGCCAAAGCAGCGTCTCGAACCTTGGTACGGGGTTTTCTCTATAAAAAGCAGAAGAATTAACAAAAGATACACAACAATCACAAGAAAACTTACTTTCTTTGGAACTCATGATGATGATGATAATGATTGAACTCAAAATAAAAGAGAAAAGATCCAAAAGTAGCTCGAAATAAAAAGTGAAATTCGAGACGAGACTGACTCGAGCCACAAACAAACAACAAATGAGTGAGCAGCAGCAGCTCGGTGCAGCTAAGTTGACAAAAGCGTATTTAGTTAAATGAATTTAATGGACATTGACTAGCCATCTAGCGGGTTAATGGTAAACTAAAATGTAGAACTTAAACAAAATGATGATTTCGAAAATTTTGTTTCAACAATACTCGATCGTTCATTACTAGATCGCTGTACATTTTGGTCACTTTATTGGATTTTGATTTTAAAGATTTTTTGTATAAGTTTCGAACAAGTTTACCTCCTCTTTTCTTGTTCTCCGACCTTTTGTGTGTCAAGATGTCTCACTTTCCGTTGGATCTGATGCACGTCCTCGCCTCGTACAGCACTGAAGAGCTTTGGGACCTCTTCCAGTCGGTGACCGGCGCCCAGCAGTCCGACCAATCCTGTTCCATCTGTATGCTCCCGGTTGGCACCTCAAGTCCTGGAGTGTTTGGCTTTCTCGCCAACTGTGTTCACGTCTTCTGTGGCCACTGCATCCTCGAATGGTCCCGGGCAAGAGTCGAACCACGACAGAGAACGTGTCCTGTCTGTCGCACCGCTTTTGGAACTGTTCTTTTTTGGCCGCGTTTGGTGTCAACTTACGAGAGGGAACAACTGTTTCGGTATCAGGTCGAGATGCTGGGACATGTGAACGGTCGTGATCGAGAGGCGGAACAACTGCAACAAGCAAATGTTCGCCGTGATCGTCTTGACCTGCAAGAGGATCGTCAACAAGATCGTCCACAAGATCGTCACCATGATCATGAACAAGATCGTCAACAGGATCGTCAACAAGATCGTCAACAAGACCGTCAACAAGTTCGTCAACAAGATCGTCAACATGATCGTCAACAAGATCGTCACCATGATCATGAACAAGATCGTCAACAAGACTATCAACAAGATCGTCAACAGGATCGTCCACAAGATCGTCAACAAGACCATCAACAAGATCGTCAACAGGATCGTCCACAAGATCGTCACCATGATCATGAACAAGACCATCAACAAGACCATCAACAAGATCGTCAACAAGATCGTCAACAAGATCGTCAACAAGATCGTCCACAAGATCGTCACCATGATCATGAACAAGATCGTCAACAGGATCGTCAACAAGTTCGTCAACAAGTTCGTCAACAAGTTCGTCAACAAGTTCGTCAACGAGATCATGAACAAGACCTTCAACAAGATCGTCAACAAGACCGGCAACAAGACCGTCAACAAGTTCGTCAACACGATCGTCAACAAGACCGTCAACAAGTTCGTCAACATGATCGTCAACAAGACCATCAACAAGATCGTCAACAAGAAGATGCTCCCGAAGATCCGCACTGGTTTGGCAGTCTCAAACATCTCAAAATGTACTGCCTTGGTGATTTTAATGATTGTGCTAAAGTTGTGCACTTTCTTAGTGAACACGCAACTTCTTTGCAATTCTTGACATTTTACGCTTGGGTATGTTCATTTGCATAAATTTTTTTTCCACTAATTAATTAAAACTTTTATTAATTAAAACTTCTACTACTTTTAAGGATCACTATCTTGACATGTCACCGACTGTGATTCGCGATCTCGGAAAACTGGTCCACCTGACTAACGAGCAAAACATTTTGTGGTACAGTGTTCTATATGGCACCGCAAATTTTAATGCATTCCAATGCTTACAACCCGTTTAAGGCTGACATTTGGTCAATGGGGGTGGCATTGTTCATAATGCTCCACAACAGATTGCCTTTCTTTAATGACACCAATGACTGGAAAGTATTGGTAAAGAATATGAAAGAGTATCCCCAATTCATTAGAGGCATGTACAGTTCAAAGGTTCCCGATGCTCCCGAAGATCCACAAGAGGATCCGCAAGAAGAAATGCTACGACGAATTGAAGTAGTTCGTGCCAGAATCCACCGAGTAGAAGAAGAAGTAGGCGATCTACAGGAACAACTTCGCCAAGGTCTTGAAGAGTTTAACGAGGACAGAGCTGAGGAAGAACAAGTCCGTGAGCACGATGAACTAGAGGCGGACCAGGCTCAAAGGGATGCGGAACAGGCTCCAGAAGATGCGAGACGAGCCCGTGAGCAAGCTGATGTGGAACAAGCTCCGAGGGAAGCAGAACAGGCACGACAAGTTGGCGAGGCCCAGGCGAATGCTCGCCATCATCGCCATCGTCGCCATCAACGCCGTCATCGTCATTAACAATTTACACTTTCCAAATAAATAAGCCAAACCAAACCCATAATCGATTATTATTTACAATTTATTCAATTTCCTCACCAATCTGTCCAATCTCGACACCAACCAATCATCCTGATCCACCTTAAATCGTACAATCAAATCACCCCGTTTCTCTGGACACTTCTCGTAGGGCAGTCCCTTCCCCTTGATTCGGATCACTCCTCGTTTGATAATGTTCGTATTCACCTGTCGCCACTCACGATGACCACTGATGCGGTTTTCGAGTGTCGGTATCTCCACCACACCACCAACTCGATACTTGTGGGCACTAATGTTGAGTTCGAGTTCGAGGTTGACTTGATTCACTCTTTGGAAGGTTTGACTCGGTTTGTCACGAATCACAAAGATTACATCACCAGGATCCTGCTGATCAAGTGTTAATTGATTGCCGACTTTGGGGATTTGTATCCGCGTTCCAGCGACAGTTCCAGGCGGAACGTACACCTCAATAATTTCTACAACCTTTTGCTTGACAACTTTTCTGTTTTTACAAATCAGCACAGTTCGAGTAATCGTCTTCTTTACTGTACAACCGTACAGAATTCTGGTTAGAGAAACTGGTAAATCGATTATAATTGGTGGATTCTTGCTATTGTTAGCTTCGGGATTCTTGTAAATATTTTTACTATCATAAATATCCATCAGAAAGCGATGAGCTTGATAAATCTCAATGAAACGTTCACTCGCTTCGGAGCTCGAATTAGGATTCTTGTCAGGATGATAGCGGAGAACGAGTTTTTTGTATGCGCGATGAATTTCCTCGATATTTGGTTCAGGTGGTGATGATATTTCTAAAATGGCGTAACATTTAGCTTTGTTCATTATTGTTTTGTGGTTTGTAGAAAAAGCTAAATCACACGAAAAAAATCATTTTTGTTTCTCAATCACAAAATCGTTATTTCAAACGAAAAAATGGCAAAGACTTTTCCCTATGTCGGGCTAGTGATTTTATACACTTTTTTGGGTTGCCCGTTTCATCATTTGTGATTACTTATTTGGGTTGTCTTGGTAACTCCCATTTGCTCTTGCCGGTTGTTTGAAGAAGCGCGAGAAAGTCGGTTAAAGCAAATATTACTTTTAGTGTATATTGAGAACACACAACGGTTATTGTATTGTTACCATTACCATGCGAACATTGATTGTGTAAAGTGTTATTCCTTTTAGTTGTTGCACACGTAAATATTGACACACATTCACTTCTTCTCAGAAGCAAATCGACTTTTGGACGCATTAAAGAGATACATTCGGGTTTGGAGTGTGTTGTTTGTGTGTGGTAATGTTTACTAAATATATTAGATAGATAGGTTAACCTGACGTGTTATGTTTGTGCAATCGTTTTGCATACGTTGACAATCTTAAAGATCTTATATTTATTCAATTTGACAAACATTGTCATGTCTGGTTTTGGTTTGCAAAATGACAGTTCGATAAATATGTCAATCGATATACTATTTACATTTAATAATGTAGAGTAAAATTGGTTTAACATTTGTCAAAAGCAACACCAAAAGTCACAATCACAGAAAGCGAGTTCTCACGTAGGAACGAAAACAAAAGTCGATTACAGAATACGTAAAACTGTGGCACGCAATTGTTAATCATTTTGACATTTTACCATTTTGCCAAAGGAAAAAAAAATAAGTATGAGACGAGTCACAATAATAATTAATAATGACTTATGATTTTCATCACTTTCTTATTATTTCAATTTTCAATCCAACTATCTATCTAATGTGAACTAATCTGAATTTTTTGAACATTTGCCGTCAAACATTATAATATTTTGAGAAAGCATAAATTGTATTTAAAGTTGGCACATCCTTTTGTGAACACTGCTCACTCATCAGCGCACACAGTTGTTTTGATTGTGAGTGTTGCGTTGTGTTGACGTTTTTGTGCTACGTACTTAAAGCAGCCTGCTTTCGACTTTGATTGCCTTTTCCTTTTGGTTCGATCGTTTCGCTATTCTCAAATTTCCGATTCAAAATGGATTTCAACTCAAATTCTGTTGCGACTATCGATGCCACTGACTCGCCTGTCAATTCACTCGCATCCTCTTTTGCCCAACTCGAAATTAATACCCACAACAAAACTGGTGGTGGACCGATCAACCGTCTGCCTAACGAATTGATGCAGTTGATTGTGGCCAAGCTGGGACTGGATGGTGATGTGAACAAGTTGATTCGATTACGATTGGTGTCCACAAGGTGGAGGGCAGTGATCGAGTACTACTGTGGACAGAAGAAATCGCTGATCGTGGCACCGATTACTGAATTATCTCATTATTATTTATCAGAACTTGAAGAACGATTTTTTGGAAACGCTAAACTGAACGATTTCACACGCCTTCATTTGACCACTGAAATGCCCTCTAAATGTTTAAAGTCACTTTTGAAATTATTTCCCAACGTCGTTCGCCTGTCTATTTATTGTGAAGGTAAATTGGGCATTTTTCTTTTCCACATTTTCAAATATTTTTATTCCTACAGACCAACTTCGAGTGCGGGATCTATTTCACTACATAAAGTCGTTGGACTCACTCAAACAGCTCGACCTCAATGAAGAAATTGTCAAAGCTCTGCCTCATCTTTCTCAAACTTTATCTAAATTGGAGCACATTGCATTCACTGCCCATGATAAATTCATTTTAAATGAAGATGAATTCTGTCAATTTATTTCTCATCTCGGACCGAACTGTGTTTGTTTCAATTTTGAAGGAGGTCAATTTAATTGTGAGCACATTCTTCAGTGGCACAGCCTCAATCCAACCTGGTTGTCCAATGTAACTCATCTGCGAATTGCAAATTACGGTACGCGTGAATGGCATTCCAAAGTTGTGCATCAGCTCACTGAACACGCAACTTCGTTGCTTTAAAGCAAACTTTCACGTAAGTTCATTTGTAATATGACTTTTCACTATACTAACTCGAGTATATATCATTTTATTTTGTAAAGTATAATCCGTTGGATTTCACAACAACTGTGATTCGTAATTTTGGCAAATTGGCTCATTTGGTTGAGCTCGATCTCTGGAACATTCAAATGAACATCTCCGAGTAGGAGCGAGTTGTTGTGTCACATGGATTCGCCAATTCGCAGTCTTCACTTTTGGTTTGCAAACTTTATGTCACTAATTCATTATGGTGGGAAGGTGATTATCATGATGGCGACCAATTCACACGCATCCTCTCGGCGACTTTTCCCAACTTGACCAATTTGGACCTTACTTCTGAGATGGAATTGGATAAATTTTATCGAATGAAGCAACAAATTGAGCACACACAAAATCGATTACTACTTGTGTGATGATGATAATTAGTGATTATAATATTTTCATATATTTTGATTATACTTTTTCCCTCTCTACAATTAAATGTATACAGATTAATCCTTTCCTTTTCTTACCACAAATAGACTCACTGTCAAATACATTTTCCAACAGTAATTTACCATTTTCTATTATCATTGTTTCTGATCAGCAAATTCACTATTTTCAATAAACGTACTTTCAATTAAAAAGCTTGTTTGAGTTTGTTTTGACTGCAGTTCACGACTAATTTGATTTGATTTGCAAGTACACCCGAATTTTGTGTTCGTTTTTTGACTAATTTCATTTGACCATAACATCTAATTAACGTCTCTTAATTGTGAATTGACAAGAATGTGTGAATTGATAATACAAATTGACGAGTTTTATCTCATTTCAATTTGAGTATTTTTACTAGGCTCTTACTTGTTAGTTTTAGTTCATGAGATACTTTGAATCTATTTACAAAAACACGACACGTCCAATATGAATGGTGCTGTGCCTGTCGTTGAGTTTTTATTGTGTTGTGACGAAACTGTCTTCTTTCGTATCGAGCCTTTTCGATTTGGTTTTCATTTCTTGATTTACATCATCGCAGTTCAACTCGATTCTCTATCCAAAATGGATCCCAATCCTGAACAAATTGTTGTAGTTGAATCGTCTGGTCGACTCGCATTGAATCTCATCAACACTGGTGGTGGACCGATCAACAAACTTCCTAACGAAATAATGGCACACTTTTTGGATAAAATGAAACTGAAATGGTTCGGTGATATTGACGAAGATGGTGATGGTGATCGTTATTATTATAATACAAACGAGTTGGTTAAATTGCGATTAGTTTCCAAAAGGTGGAATTCGCTTGTTGAAGACTTCTGTCGACCGAAGAAAGTGTTGAATGTGAATTATTTTAGCTTTTTCAATCCTGATAAGAAGATTTCAGTTCCTTTGTTTGCGGAATTGAAAACGGTCGGCTTCTTTGGAACAATTCTGAAACTATTTCCCAACATTGTTCAATTGGCAGTTGGTTTTTGGAGTGACTTGGGTAAATTCGGTAATTTCCATTGTACTTTGAATTTTAATTATCAAATAATGTTATATTTTTCAGACGATACTCAAATCCGTGATTTTGCAGTTGAGATCAATTCGTTGACTTCACTGAAAGTACTCAAATTTGAAGGCCAGACTTTGGCAGCTTTACCTCATCTGACCCAGACTTTATCCAAATTGGATCACATTGAAGTCGATGATACCGTTTCATGCTCTTTTACAAAAGACGACTTGCTTCGATTTGTTTCCGATCTTGGGCCCGACTGCACAGTTGGTGTCTATCTTGACGAAATTATTGACATGAATTTTAGCCAAATTATCGAATGTCACAATATCAATCCGCACTGGTTTGGCAGTCTCAAACATCTCAAAATGTACTGTCTTGGTGATTTTAATGATTGTGCTAAAGTTGTGCACTTTCTTAGTGAACACGCAACTTCTTTACAATTCTTGACATTTTACGCTTGGGTATGTTCATTTGCATAAGCTTTTTTCCACTAATTAATTAAAACTTTTATTAATTAAAACTTCTACTACTTGTCGCAAGTCGAATTGCGACAGGCGAGTTCTATTCGACCAGCCAATTCGAACCTTCGGTCTAGGCACTATTTAAGCCTCTGCTGGACTGGTCCAGAGCTGCTTCAGGCTTCCTCTTGCTTCAACCTAGTCTTCAGTCTTTAGTCCTCTCCTTAACCTTTAACCTCGTGCTCAATAAACTCCTGTGAGCTCAAGCCGTTCGAGTTCACTTCCTTTCCCTAGTGTCAGCGCCGAGTCGTGACATTATTTGGAGGCACCACCGGGATACCAGAGGCCTGCGTGTCATGGATCCGGTTCTCACCCGTGTCAAGATCACCGTACTGCCCGACGGCAGCCTGTCCGAAGACAGCAAGAACAAGCTCCGCGACCGACGTCGTGGACTACTTCACAAGGTCGACTCTTGGGTCCGCGTACTCAAGTTTGGACGTACTCCAAGCCAGGTGGAATTCTGTGCGACCACAGACGAACTGGTGGAGATCGAACGACTGTTGGGCATCGATCGTGACCCAGGGATGGCACTCGAATGTGACTCCACTGACGACAAACTGGCGCAAGTGTTTGCTAAGTGCAAATTCGAACAAGACATACCAATTGGAGCTGCGAACGCTCCGGGGCAGAACCCCATCCAGGAAAGAGTGGAAGCGGTCGTGGTGGAACCGACCCCGGTTACAGGAGCCCAGTTCACGAGTCCCGAGTTCCAAGAACAGCCAAGACGACCACTAGTGCGAACGACCCGGCCTTTGATCTCGTTCGAACACGAAGATCGAACTTTACGTCATCACGTCAACGACTATTCTGGAACCGACTCCGATGAGTCTGATGACGAGTGTGACTATGCACCCCTGTCACTACGAGACATCCCGATGCCCAAGTTCGATGACTGTGTTAACAAGTGGCTGACCTTTTGGCCCAAGTACAATGCCCTGGTGCACTCAAACAAGAAGGTGTCGTACATTGAGAAATGTGTACGACTGGAACAATGTCTGGTGGGCAACGCTACTCGTTGGATAACCGAACTCAAGCCGAACAAGGAGAGTTACCGACAAGCCATCAAGATGATGCGCCGATATTTCCAAGATCCTGACGTGCAACAAGCGGCGTTCAACTCCGAGTTGGCAGCTCTTCACCCAATCGAAGATCGATACAACGTGATCGCGTTACGAAAGCTCCACTCGTCGGCCAACCAACTACTTTTAAGGGTCACTATCTTGACATGTCACCGACTGTGATTCGCGATCTCGGAAAACTGGTCCACCTGACTAACGAGCAAAACATTTTTGTGGTACAGTGTTCTATATGGCACCACAAATTTTAATGCATTCCAATGCATACAACCCATTTAAAGCTGACATTTGGTCAATGGGGGTGGCATTGTTCATAATGCTCCACAACAAGTTGCCTTTCTTTAATGACACCAATGACTGGAAAGTGTTGGTAAAGAATATGAAAGAGTATCCCCAATTCATTAGAGGCATGTACAGTCCAAAAGTTCCATCAATTGCCAATCAATTGTTAGAGCAAATGCTCAACCCACAAGAGGAAAAGCGCCCGTAAGCTCAAACTTTGGAGCGTTAAAATTGAAATTCCCGATTTGGAAGATACAGCCGAAGAAGGTAAACTCACTTCGTTGCCTTCTGTTTTGAGTTGCGAACTTTTTTGTCGAATGGGGCTTTTGGTCGCCCTGAGGGCAGAAGACAATGGACAAAGATTGACACGTGTCCTGTCGACTATTTTCCCCAACTTGACAGATTTTCATTTAAGAATTGGCGAGGATTTCTCAACTAGTGAGCGGTTTCTGCGTCAAATTGAACAAAGTTTGAATCGATTCCCCAATTTGCGAAAACATAAAGTTGTCTTTTTCTAGTTTATTTTAAGATTCGTTTAGATTATTATCCTTTTACTCTCTTTCCAAAGGCTAATTGCGCCAATCTATTAACATTATAATATTTGGTTTGTGACCACATAATATGACTTTCTGTGCATATAAATACTTTAAATTTTTTAAACTATCAATACACTTCTAACAGTAATTTATCATCTTTCCATTTTCTTATTGTCACTGTCTATCTGCATCTGTTCTCACTACTCAATAAAATTTAATCCGTCTTATGTGAATGGTTAAGTTGTATGTTTGCTGCAGCACATGTGACACAGTCTGCATTGTTTACGTGTTTGGCTTCTTGTAAATCGTTTCAAGATTTTCGATCTTATCGAATACCTCAAATTACGATTCAAATGGATCCCAACCCAAATTCTGTGACTGATATCGATGCCACTGACTCGTCAGTCAGCTCACTCGCATCCTCTTTCGGTCAACTCGAAATTAGCCCCATTACCGAAGGACCGATCAACCGGCTACCTAACGAAATGATGCAGCTGATTGTGGCCAAATTGGGACTGGACGGTGATGTCAACAAGTTGCTTCCACTCCGATTGATGTCTACAAAATGGAAAGCGGTGATCGAGGGCTACTGTCTACAGAAGAAATCGTTGATTGTGTCAATCAAACTATCCATCACTACCTTTCATTATAATCATTATGATTATTTTTATTTATTACAATTTGAAAAACGCTTTTTTCGATCCGCAAATTTGAATCATTTCACCCGTCTTGTTTTGTGTACTGAAATGCCTTCTGAATGTTTGGCCTCACGTCTGAAATTATTTCCCAACATCGTTCAACTGTCTATTTATTATGAATGTAATTTTCATTTTTTAATGTTTATATCTCGATCACAATTAATTAATTTTTTTAATTCCTACAGACCGACATACTCAAATCCCCGATTCTGTTGTATGCTACATTAATTCGCTGAACTCGCTCAAACAACTCGACCTTTATGGCGATCATATCAAAGGTTCAGCTCAACTGTCTCACGTTTTATCTAAATTGCAACAAATTGCACTCACTGATTTTAAGGACATTTTGAATGAAGAAGAGTTTGTTCGATTTGTTTCTCATCTTGGACCAGACTGTGTTGGTTTTCATTTTGAATCCGCTAAGATGCGTAATCAGTTTCATAATCAAATTGTTCAGTGGCACGAGCTCAATCCCATCTGGTTGGCCAATCTAACGCATCTACAAATTAATTTTAGCAGTACCAGTGAATGCTATTCCAAAGTGGTGCACTATCTCACTCAACATGCACATTCGTTGAAGCACTTTAATGCATACTTTTCTGTAATTACATTTATATTTAAGATTTTTTTTCTCGTATTAATTTGAGTAATTTTTGTTTATAGGTTGATCATCAACTTGAATTGACGCCTGCTCTTATTTGTGATCTTGGCAAACTGACCAATTTGGTGGAACTTGATTTGTGGAATGTTGGAATCGGCCAGTTAGAAAATGCAATGGTGCCACATCAACCCAATACGCGGTCTCCACTTTTGACTTGCAAACTTTTCGTCAAGGTATCACGGCGATGATCGTGACCAATGTGAAAAATTGACACGTATTCTTTCGGTCACTTTTCCCAACTTGGTCGAATTGAATCTTACTTTTCAAATGACGCATTCTTCTTTTGTACAGTTGAAACAAGATGTTGAACGAAATATGTTTCGATTCCCGAAATTATGCAAACACAAAATTAACAATGTTTACTAATTCATTACAATTTTTTTTATCTTTAATTATCAGTTCCCTCTTTTTCTATATAAATAAATTCACAGATTAATCTTTGCTTTTCTACCACAAACAAGGAATAGAAACAGAAATAGGTATAAAAATAGAAGAATTGCATTGTGAGGCAATAACATTTGCAGTTTGAATGTGAATATTTTTGTATTAAGTGGGAACGTCCTTTGTGAACGGCGCTCAGTTGTTAGTGTGCTTGAGTGTTTGTGTTGTGTGTACTTTTGTTGTTAGTCAAGTTAGTCGAGGTTAGTTCACTCACCGTGATTGCCTTTTCGTTTCGTTTTCTTCTCGCAACACTCGAATCAAATAGAAATCCCAATGTCAAAGATACCACGTCTATCAATTTCATCATCGACTCGTCGGTCGAGATTGGCCTCATCTTTTGTTCGACTCAATATGAAACCCAACACTGGTGCTGGACCGATCAATCGTCTGCCAAACGAAATGATGCAGATGATTGTGGCCAAGCTGGGACTGGACGGCAATGTCCACGAGTTGGTCCGATTGCGATTGGTGTCTACAAAGTGGCGAGCCGTGATCGAGGACTACTGCGGACAGAAGAAGTCACTGTTGGTGGTCATGGATCGAAGTTTGTTTGATGAAGTAGTTTTCGATGCTGCCGCTCACAAGGAACACGTGAAGAACAACTTTTTTGGATTTGGCAACTCGAAGGATTTTGCACGTTTAGTTTTGGTTCCGGAATTTTCTTATCGACGTTTGACTTCATTGCTGAAGATATTTCCCAACATTGTACAACTGTCTATTGACTGTTGGAGTAAATATATTGTAATTTTTGTCATCACGACCTGTCTAAATTCATATTCTTCTTACAGCAAGAACTGAAGCCACTTATTTTGTTCTGTACATCAATTCGTTGGCCTCACTGAAACAGCTCGACCTTTATGGATCATTCTCACCAGATCAATTCGCTCAGTCTGCAATTCTGTCCAAATTGGAGCACTTTTCAATCTATCCTATCTCTGCACGCCCTTCATCTAATCAATCATCAATGCAACTAGTCACTCAACTCGGACCAAGTTGTGTTCGTTTCAAGTTTATCTTTTTGGGTCCTCCAAGACGTCCAGGATCTCTAGATTCGAATGATATCTTTCAATGGCACACCAATCGGCTCTGGTTGACCAACTTGACTCATTTGGCAATTCGATTTGGAAGCCCAAATGAACACTTGAAGCTTGCTCGAGTTGTGCCCTATTTGAGTGAACACGCTACTTCTTTGAAGCATTTGAGCTTTGAAGTTTCGGTATGTGCATTGTCTTTTGTCTATCTAACTATTAATTAAAATTAAATTTTTAAGGGTTTTAGACCTTTGGAATTGTCACCAGCCGTGATTGGGCATCTTGCCAAACTGACCCACTTGGCTGAACTTGCTGTTTGCAACATCGCATTTCACGTAAACGATTTGAAAAAATTGGCTGCAGAGGCTCGACTCACTCCGCTATCTTCTGTTTTGACATGCAAACTTCGTGTCCATTTCAATGGGGTTTTTGTGCTCTCTGCTGATCGATTCACCCGTGGCTTGTCGACCATTTTTCCCAACTTGGACGACTTGGATCTCACTATTTATGTTATGAATGATGTGGATGATTCGGATGATGGCTTTGACGTTGAACAACATTTGAAACGACTCGTACGCAAACACAAATTTAGACATGTTATTTTAGATTAATGTTTCTATTTTAATTACGTGTGTACATTTCATAATAAATGTTGACGTTCTCGATCACATGTAGTGCTACGTATTTCTTGTGGTCCGTACTTCAATCGAATTGAAAGTGATCCTTTTGATTTCTCGATTGAAATGTTTGGCAAACATTGCTGTCCCTAGTACCAAAAAGATTGTTACCTACAGCCCAAAAAGAAGTCCAACTGACCTGTCCCAATTTCCAGTATGTCATGCCATTCTAGTTTTTTCGGTCAAAAGCAAGTAAATCTGCATCTGAAATCTAAATCAGTCCCCAGCAGAAGATTGATTGCAAAGTAGGCGTGAATGGGCGTAAATTTGACATAATATCTTACATTTTATAACAATTAAATTGTACGGAATTGGATACAATTCGTACTTTAAATTTTCTTTGAAGAAGGAGATTCTACAAAATTAGAAAGATGTTCCAATGATCACGCCCGTAATCGGGGATAAATTTGAAGCCTACAGTAAAATGTACCAGATTATGAATTTTGCCGACAAAACAAAGCAATTTCTTTTAGAACTAAATAGTTGAGCCCTCTCCACGATTGATCACATTGAAATGTCGCACATAGAAATCTTTAGTACGAAATAGATAGACAAAATCAAAAAAAAATTCATTTTTAGTATTAGTCGAGTTGAGCGAGTTGAACTCAACCGAAACTGAAATGACAATTCACAAGGACAATCACAAATTGAAGAACTCAATTCTCTAATGATTTTACAATTTATTATATTTGAGAAAAAACAACAATATCCTGAAACGATGAATCAATTGTAATTGATTAGAATGGCAAAAGTTTAGTTATTTGGCAATCTGTTCCCGACCTTACTTACTCACATAATTTCACAATTTATTCCGAGAAATGGAATTGGCTTCTGCAGTTATTGTTGTTAAATTGAATTATTAATTGCAAAATACCAAATGACATATTTGTGTCAATTAGTAAACTTCTAGAAGAAACTGGTTTCAACAGCATTGAAACAGATATTTCGAAAAGTGTTTTTCAAATTTTGGTCCTTTCAATTTCGTAAATATTTTTTATTGATAAAAAATATTATGAAGAAATGTTTTGAATGTTTCGCAAATATGACAATTATAATTATAGGGAAAAATTTTCAAACGAAATTAAATGGATTTATTATTAATGTAAATTTGATACATTTACTTTTGTTCGCTATACTGATTAGATTTGTAGTCGTTGGTTGAATGTTGCGTGATCACTTTTTTATTATTAATATGTGGATTTACTGATGAACGACTGAATGTTAATAAAAACAATAATGAACAGATTTAATTTTTGAGTTCTTGATTATATTTTGAATTTTGAATCTCCAAAATCAGATTAAACATGGCCACATCATTTACTTTATCGGTCAATTCGATTAATGAAATAAATTATTGGCCATTTTCCAAACAAAACACCCGCTCGAGTCTAACGTCTAGCTCAACTCAAAATGCAAGAGTCGACTCGTCACTTTGTTCATTTGGAATTCGATGAAATTCGGAAAAATCAAATACAATACCATTCTGTGCGAATTGTGAAAAAAGAAAATTTGGAAATTTAATCAAGAGAAAAGATAAATGTAAAGTGTAAACAAATGAATGCCTAGACAGACCAAACGAGTAAATCAGGTCGATTCAACTCGACAATCTCACTCGTCCACCACCACTCGAACATATTCGTTCGGGTCTCGCAGGTCCACAATGTTCTTCGACTTTTGTTCTTTCATTGTTGCAGGCAAACCAAAGTGTTGCGTTCGAATGTGAGTTACCAGATTTCCGCGTAGTTTAGTACGAAGACTGCAATGGGGCCAGTTGCAGCGAAATTTGTCACCGTCGAGATGAGTCCGTTCGTGGAGTTTCAAGTGAGCTTTGAAAGCAAATGTAGCAGTACAACCAGGATGAGTGCAGTGGAAATGCTTCGAATAGGTGCGATGTGCGGTTTGTTGATGAGTTTTCATCTTGACACGATTGTCGGTCACTTGGGCACAGTCGTCCGTGAGATTGCACTCAAACTGACCATTCAGATGATTGTGGTACCAGTGTTTGTAAGTTTTATTTTGAGAATCATATTCTTTGGGACAAACTGGACACAAGAATCGAGTATTGCGAGAAAGGTGCAGTTTGGTGTGAGCAAAAATTTGTTGTCTGCAAAATAAAACTAGGTCAATTTAATGTGACATTATAATATTCACTTACGAATGATCGAATCGTGCATTGCAATTCGTGGCAAAACATTGAAGAGGAGAGAGTTGATGCACAGTGCGCAAATGATCGTGCAAGTGAACCACTGAATCCAACTTGGCAGTACAATTTGACTCGGTACAATTCAAATAGACAATTTTGACTTTTGTTTCTTCTCGGTCTTCATTTGCAATGTCTTCACCACCTTCGTCATCATCTCCATCACCATCCTCGATTGTTTTCTTCGATCTTTTGACAGTTCGTTTCGAAGTTGGTTGTTTTCGTTTAGTGACTTTCTGGCGAGTGGAAACAGTTGCCTGTTCAGTCAGTGCAGTTCGATTCGATCCTTGTCCAGTGCTGGTCGAAGGTGACAATAGATCATCTGATTGAGTCTGGTCATTGGACTGATTTGCAGTGTTGGCAATTTGTTCTTGACCTTCCAAACTTGCGCCACCTTCCTCGATCGATTCATTCACATTGGAAGCACTTTGATTGTCTCGGGATGGATTGCTCAACAGTTGGCCATTATCAACATTCGGTTCATCATCAACTTCATCATTGTCACCACCTCGAATCACTCCATCTTCGTCGTTCACTTCATCAATTGGCAATCCATGTCCATCATTGTCCACTTCATCATCATCACTCACCTCTTCCTTCTTCACAATACATCGGTCACATCCATCGTCATCTTCCTCTTTTATCTCCTCCTTGACAACCTCAAAATCGCAGTCCATCGATTCAGTTTTGATGTTAAAATTGACATTGTGAGCATTTGTGTCTGGATCTGTGTGAATTACAACAAATGTAAATAAAGTCAAATGCAAACAACCATAACTCATACCTTCGTTGTCTGACTGGTCATCGAGTTGTTCCTGTTTGATGAAAATGTCATGATCCTCTTGGTCATCTTCCTCTTTTATTTCCACCTTCATTTCTTGCTTCACATCTTCATCATCCCATTCAGTTTTGACCGTCACTTGGTTGGCTGCTGTGCCTGTGCAAATAGCAACAAATGTAAATAAAGTCAACAAACAGCCCAAACTCACCGTTGTAGTCAACTCGGTCATATTCTCGTTTGATGTTTGCATTTGCACTCAATTCACGATACTGTACCATCAAATCATCATATTTCTTCTTCGCCTGTTCCTTCATCTTCACCAGTTGTGCTCGTAATTGATCATTCTCACCAAGCAGCACTCGTTCACGGTCCTCAAGTTGACCCATTTGCTCACGTAACGAGTGATGTGATCGAGAAGTTGTCTCGTCGTGTCCCGCACCTGCGTGACGATTCATGACGAGTAGATGACAATTGACGAATGTAGATAGATGATCAGCGATAAGGAAAAGAGAAAAAGTGAATAGGGCAACACGAAATGTGATGAGAAAATGAGCTAACGAGAAAACTGCAGTCACATGTGAGAGAGGTGATGCAGCCGCAGCAAACGCAACAACTGCAAGTGCCACTATTTCCACCCAACACAGTGAAAATAGTTGTCAGACTGAAATGTTTATAGCTGTTGTGTGTGTTTGCCATTTCTGTCTGTCTGCTCGATGGTGCATGATTCATTTTATTATTCAAACTCAATTTAGTACTACTCCAAAAGTACTCATCACCAAATCATCAAAATCTAAAATCGATTCAACAAATTGATACTGCGAATTGTGAAAAAAGAAAATTGGGAAATTTAATCAAGGAAAAGATAAATATAAAGTGTAAAACAAATGAACGCCTAGACAGACCAAACGAGTAAATCAGGTCGATTCAACTCGACAGTCTCACTCGTCCACCACCACTCGAACATATTCTTCTGGGTCTCGCAGATCCACAATGTTCTTCTCCTTTTGTTCTTTCATTGATTTAGGCAGACCGAAATGTTGCACTCGAATGTGAGTGACCAGATTTCCACGTCGTTTCGTACTAGTGCTGCAATGTGGCCAATTGCAATGAAATTTGTCACCGTCGAGATGAATAAGCTCGTGTTGTTTCAAATGACCTTTAAAAGCAAATGTAGCAGTACAACGAGGATGAGTGCAGCGGAAATGCTTAGAATAGATGTAATGTTTGGCTTGTTGATGAGTTTTCATCTTGACACGATTGTCGGTCACTTGGGCACAGTCGTCCGTGAGATTGCACACGAACTGGCCATTCAGATGAGTTTGGTACCAGTGATTGTAAGCTCTCTGTTGCGAATCACATTCCTTTTGGCAAACTGTACATTCGAATCGAGTATTTTGAGAATGAAGTAGTTTCATGTGAGCCGAAATTTGGTGTCTGCAAAAAAAACTAGGTCAATTTAATGTGAAATTTTAGTATTCACTTACCGTTCATCGAATCGTGCATTACAATTCGTGGCAAAACATTGAAGAGGAGAGAGTTGATGCACAGTGCGCAAATGGTCGTGCAAGTGAACCATTGAATCCAACTTGGCCGTACAATTTGACTCGGTACAATTCAAATAGACAATTTTGACTTTTGTTTCTTCTCGGTCTTCATTTGCAATGTCTTCATCATCATCTCCATCCTCGATTGTTTTCTTCGATCTTTTAGCAGATCGTTTCGATGTTGGTTGTTTTCGTTTAGTGACTTTCTGGCGAGTGGAAACAGTTGCCTGTTCATTCAGTACAATTCGATTCGATCCTTGTCCAGTGCTGGTCGAAGGTGACAATAGATCATCTGATTGAGTCTGGTCATTGGACTGATTTGCAGTGTTGGCAATTTGTTCTTGACCTTCCAAACTTGCGCCACCTTCGTCGATAGATTCATTCACATTGGAAGCACTTTGATTGTCCCGGGATGGATTGCTCAACAGTTGGCCATTGTCAACATTCGGTTCATCATCAACTTCATAATTGTCACCACCTCGAATCACTCCATCTTCGTCGTTCACTTCATTCAATGGCAATCCATGTCCATCATTGTCCACTTCATCATCATCACTCACCTCTTCCTTCTTCACAATCCATCTGTCACATCCATCACAGTCATCATCTTCATCTTCCTCTTTGATCTCCTCCTTGACAACCACAAAATCGCAGTCCATCGGTTCAGTTTTGATGTTCAAATTGAGAGCATTTGTAGATGGATTATCTATGTGAATTACAACAACAACAAAATGTAAATAAAGTCAAATACAAACAACCATAACTCATACCTTCGTTGTCTGACTGGTCATCGAGTTGTTCTTGTTTGATGTGAATCTCATTCGGTGGTTGAACAGTACGAGATGATACATTCGAAGGTGATTCTGATGAAACAGAATTGGTGGAAGGATGACCATCGGAAACGATTGAACTGGTAGATGCAATCGGAAGCAACGAGACACGACTCTCAGTTTGAAATGGCTCGAGATTGATTTGTTCCGGTTCGGTAGTGTCCAAATTGGGGAGAAGAGAAGATTGCTCGGAAATGTGTTGAGATTGGTGTTGATTTGGTTGTACATTGTAGAGTGGAATGGAGACAGAATGACCAGAGGGAAAGGTCACATCGGCAATACATTGAGAGGTTGTGGCTGCACTGAACTCGGTAAGCAAAGGTGGCGGTATGCCTTCAATATTGAAACTGGTCGAGTGATTCGGCATTAGAGCAACATCATTTAGAGATTGATTGTGTTGATGAGCAGACCCGCAGGGGGTGTAGGTGGTCTCGACCCGCCAGTGTTGATATCTTCCTTCAGTGCGAATGCACTCGACCACAGCAGACCGAACCAGCGAGGCCAACTCGACTTTGAATGTGTCCAGTCTGCTGTCCACAGTCGAGTCCACATGCGAGTGCAGTGATGTCTTCAGGTCGGCAGCTGTGGCATCGACTCGGGCCTCGACTCGATAATTGGGACAATTTAATTTTAAAATAAGGCTTGTTACGTCTTATATGTACAGTTCGGTCATTTAAAAAATGTAAACAAACAATAACAATTGATTATTTCGTGAAAAATTGATGTTATACTGAATGGATACATATACTATAGTGTATACTATAGTTAATCGCACTGACGATTCTTGACATTGTCTTTGGTGTTTCAAAAAGTCGATTCGTACTGCATCTTCCAAAAACATTACTGTCTCGTCGATGTTGTTGATGTCTGTTGGTACTCGCCTTCGATCAATAGTGACACGGATTCATTATCTGCTTCCAACTTCGCCACTCATTTTGTACTTTTAAGAAACGAACGATGAAGTCTTGCCATCAGCCAATCGAGAGAGTTACGTTGAACACGAGATTTTCAACTTGGGGGGAATAATTTTCTCAAAAGAATGCACAAATCACTTGACAGTGCAATTTCATTTCGTCTATTCGTGATTGGTTTCACTTTGAGAATAATCCAATCCTTGCTAAAGTCAACCAAGCCATTAAAAGTGGCAGACAAATCGGGATCGGGAATGTTAGTTTTAGCTTTAGACTCAATCAGGATGGACCTCTTCTCACAACAGATGTCTTCGGCCAGTCCCTGCCACCGAGTGCACACACCTCGAATGCCAATCAACTTGTCAATCTCCAATTTGCACAAAATAGTTCGCAACATTTCGTTAGGCAGCGAATTAATCGTCTTCTTTTGAATCGACATGTTCGGATTTGGTAATATTTCGTTACTTGGTACTGTCGGCACTTGAGGCACCTTCACTCGTTTCTTCACATTCTTGTCGAGCACAGTTGCCATTGTTAATCGGGTTTAGGAGGATTGGTGAGGACAAAGATAATGCAAAATAGAATGAAAACGACAGAAAATGTTCACCAGTCAAAGGCAAAACACCGAGTGAGGACTACAGAGCACACACAACAAATGATTGAGCCAAACTCAAACTTGTCTATTTCCACCCATGTGACAATACACAATCACATGTTTACGTTATTTGAAAATATGAATTCAAATTGAAATTACTAATTTCTGACTCCTGCTACTTTCTGTCATCTTTTTATTTTTTTAAACTCTATTTGAGTTCATTGACGAAGTTATTGGAAAGTGAAGAAACAAATCATTTGTGAGTGATGTTGTTTATTGCTGTATGACTATTTTTATTGAAGTAAAATTGTAATCGTATTCAATAATTGTGGACATTTACTTGATTCACGTGAGTTGACATTTAAAGTATTTGTGCATTTATATTGTATAAATTTAGATTGTGATTGGTAATGTAATTAGAAGCGATCACATGCGTGCGATCACAAGTGAGCGAAATGATTCGAATGCAGTGCGAACCTCTTTTCTAGATTAATGATCACAATGCTTCGAAACACACGTACAATTGAACCAATTAGTCTTGATCAACACAACAATATTTTCATATTTGTCATAAAAGTAGTGACACTTGTAGTCGCCAACACTCGAGTTGAGTCTCGCCTCAAATCACACCTCCAACTGTCAATCTGAATAGGCAAAGCCAGCATCAATGCACCATCCCATCTCGTGCACTCGAATCAATTCAAAATGACTTTTCGGGTCAGTGCCATAAAGCAAATGCAATCCCCATCTCAGTTCTCTATCAAATTCAGCCATGTGATGATCAATTTCAGGTCCACGGGCGCATGGTGTCATTTTGGGCTGAATGTGATCCACCACTGGAATGGTTAGGTTCCAAATTGAATCATCCACAATTTCTTTTTGAGTCGAAACATAGGAGACAAAGACCAACAACAGAATGATTACAAATTTCATGTTGTACCTGTGTGGAAATGTACAAACAAATGATGATGATGACTTGAACAATCGTTTTGGATAGAATGATTTTTGTTTTTGTGACATTTTACAGACTTTATCTATTGATTGGTTCATTTAGTATTGTAATTTGATCAAATTAATGATTTGAGAAGTGAATTTGTAATGCTGTGCAATCACAAATCAAATATTACAATGGTAACAGATGAATTGGCGCATTTGGCCTATAGGAAAAGGATAAAAGAAAAATCTATACCATTCTTGAAATAAACTAGAAAAAGGCAACTTTATTTTTGCGCAAATTGGAGAATAGATTCAGATTTTGTTTTAAATTGAAGTAAAAAAGGCCGAAAAGTAAGTTTAATGATAAAGTAGAGAGTGGTTATTGAGTATACAAAAAGTTGTCATGTCGACATGTGGTTACATATCAAATACTAATACTAGATTGGTGCATTTAGATATTGAAAAGACAGGAAAAAGAGAATCTCGCGATAAAAAGGTTACAAAAAGAAAGAATTAGAATTAGTTAATATTATGAATGCGCAATTTAGGAAATCGATTCAAATGTTGCTCAAATTCAGCTCGAAACTGTTGAGTTAAATGTTGATTCCTAATAGAAAGATCGAGTTGGGCCAAGTTGGGAAAAATGACAGACAGGACACGTGAGAATTGGTCAAAATTGATGGGTTGATCATCAACGAGACGGAGATAATAAAGTTTACAAGACAGAACAGAGGAAATCGAAGTGAGTTGGGCAATTGTTTCGGTCAACTCGCGGATGTCCATTGTGATGTTCCAAAGTTCAAGCTCAGCCAAATTTCTCAGTTTGCTGAGATTACGAATGAGAGTGGGTCTCAATTCGAGGGACTGTGATTTAATTGGAATAATTTAGTTTGTTAAAAGAATAGAAGTGTTAGACAAAATGCACATACCCAATACATAGATTTCAAGTTCAAAAGCTTCATGGAAGTTGCGTGTTCAGAGAGATAGTGCACAAGTTGAGCACACTCTTCACTTGTTATAGCAACCCAAATACCCAAATGAGTCAAATTGGCCAACCAGTTGGGATTGTTGGTGTGCCACTGACGAACTTGATAATAAGTGAACACTCTTTCAAAGAAGACACGAACACAACTTGGTTCAAGGTGAGAAATCAGTTGAAGACGTTCGTCGTCATCCAAACTTCCAACATAGATTGAAAAATGTTCCAATTTAGACAAAGTTGGATAAGCAGCTGGCAATACAAATGGCAATACAAGGTCGAGTTGTTTGAGAGAGTCCAACGAGTTGATGTAATCTACTAAAGCAGAGACTCGAGTACGATCTGTAAAAGTAATGAAATTTTGTTATGGTCAAGATACAAAAAGATAAGATAATATTTACCAAAACAATTAATAGACAGTTGAACAATGTTAGGAAACATTGCTAACAGTGATCGCAAACAATCAAGAGGTATTTTAGAATCCAAATGCAGACGTGTGAAATTGTTCAATTTCGCAAATCCAAAAAATCTTTTCTCAAAATCATAGAATGAGTATAATTGCAGCTGCATATCCATCACAACAATCAACGATTTCTTCTGTTCGAAGTAGTCCTCGACGAGTGCCTTCCACCTTGTAGACACCGAACGCAATCGAACCAAATTGGTCACATCACCGTTCAATTCCAACTTGGCCATAATCAGCTCCATTATTTCGTTGGGCATACGCTCGATCGGTCCATCACCGCAAGTGAAGGGATTCAATTGACCAAAATGTGAGGCGAGTGAGCCAACGGCATCGATAACCACAGATTGTTTGGAGTTGGGGTCCATTTTGATTGAGGTTGAGAGTGAACGAAGTAACTCGACACGAAAGGCAATCGCCAAAGCAGCACAGATAAAAGTGACCAAACACAACAACAAACTCAATCACAAAGTGTGCTGCACACTCATATGAGAGATCACAACAGAGTGCCATTCATAGAGAACGTGTGTATTTTTTTAAATATTTGAATTGCAGTTTTGTTGCATTTTACTCAAATTATTCTATTGATTGGTTCATTTATCATTTCTATTTTATTTATTTATTTTAATTTACTATTTTGCTTTAGTCTTTAATTGAAATTCTCCCATTGTCACTAATCAATAAGAATGAATAAGAATTATTTATAAAGAGTAACTTAAGATATTGTGGTTTTGTGAACAAATCTAAAAACAACCAACACAAATTACAAAAATTAGAGGCAAATCTATATAGATTATATATAAGGAATTCAAAACTAATATGCCAAAACAGACACATACGAATGTTGACATGTTAATTCAAATTTATATTGATGAAGTATTGAGAACAGATTAGGGACAATAGATTTGCAAATGATAAATGAAAGTTTAGTAAAGTATTAAGATGAGTACAGAAAGTCATATCATGAGGTCATAAATCAAATATTATAAAGTTAATAGATGAGTTGGCGATCATTTAACCAATAGGGAAAAGATTAAATGAAAAATATAAACGAATCTTAAAATAAACTAAAAGTCAAAGTTAACTTTATATTTGCGCAAATTGGGAAATTGATTCAAATTATGTTTAATTTTACGTAAAAACAAGCGTGAACAGTAGTGCTCGCCAATATCCAACTGCAAATCAACCAAGTTGGGCAAAATAGTCGAGAGGACACGTGTGAATTTGTCTGCATTGTTCGGGCGACATAATTTTTTACAAATTATTGTAACAAATGATATTATTAAGATACAAAACTTAGTAATTACTGGTCTACTTTGATATATTACTAATAACAAATCAAATCAAACAACCTCAATCAAAACAAACCTTAATCAGCTTTCATTGAAAGTAAGTTTAATGATAAAGTATTAATGAGTATACAGAAAGTTGTCATGTCGACTTGTGGTTACATATTATGAAATATCAATACTACGAGATTAAATGGTGTATTTAAACATAGAAAAGAGAGAAAAAACTAATCTCGCGATAAAAATATTACAAAAATGAATTAGAAATAGTTAATATTAATAATATTCATAACATGATTGCGCAATTTAGGAAATCGATTCAAATATTGCTCAAATTCATGTTCAAACTGTTGAGTTAAATTTTGATTACTAATAACAAGATCGAATTGGTCCAAGTTGGGAAAAATGCCAGATAGAACACGTGAGAATTGGTCAGCACTGATGGGACCATCACCAACGAGATGAAGATCATAAAGTTTACAAGACAGAACAGAGGAAAGTGAAGTGAATCCATGCTGGGCTGTTGCTTGTGTCAACTCGCGAATGTCCATTGAGATGTCCCCAAGTTCAAGTTCAGCCAAATTGGTCAATTTGCTGAGATCACGAATGAGAGTGAGCGTCATTTGAAGGGGCTGTGCCTTAATTGGGAATAATTTAGTTTGTTAAAAGGATAAAAATTTAGAAAAAGCACATACCAAATATATAAAAGTCAAGTTCAAAAACTTTATGGAAGTTGCGTGCTGAGAGAGATAGTGCACAAATTGAGCAAACTCTTCACTTGTTCCATCGACCCAAATAGCCAAATGAGTCAAATTGGCCAACCAGTTGGGATTGTTGGTGTGCCACTGACGAACTTGGCCATAAGTGAACACTCCTCTAAAGTAGACACGAACACAACTTGGTTCAAGATGAGAAACCAACTGAAGACGTTCGTCGTCCTGAAATCTTCTAAGATTGATTGAAAAATGTTCCAATTTGGGATAGGCAGCTGGAACAAATGGCACGTCAAGATCGAGTTGTTTGAGTGAGTCCAACGAGTTGATGTAATCGAATAAGGCAGGGACTCGAGTACGATCTGTAGGAGTAATCAAATTTTATTATGTTGAAGATGCAAAAATAGGATAATATTTACCAAAATAACGAATAGACAGCTGAACAATGTTAGGAAACATTCCCAACAGTGATCGCAAACAATCAAGAGACATTTTAGAAACCAAAACCAGACGTGTGAAATTTTTCAGTTTCGCAAAACCAAAAAATCTTTTCTCAAAATCATAGTATGATTGCAGCTGAAAATCGTTCACAATCAACGATTTCTTCTGTCCGAAGTAGTCCTCGACGAGTGCCTTCCACTTTGTTGACACCGAACGCAATCGAACCAAATTGGTCACATCACCGTTCAATCCCAACTTGGCCATAATCAATTCCATTATTTCGTTAGGCATACGATTGATTGGTCCATCACCGCTAGTGAAGGGATTCAAACGGGCAATATCGGAGGCGAGTGAGCCAACGGCATCGATAGCCACAGATTGTTTCGAGTTGGGATCCATTTTGGATAGAAAGGTTCGTGAGGTTTGGTGAACGAAGAAACTCGACACGAAAGGCAATCGCCAAAGCAGCGCAGACAAAAGTGACCAAACACAATAACAAACTCAATCACAAAGTGTGCTTCACACTCATATGAGTGATCATAACAGACTGCCATTCATAGAGGACGTGTCTATTTTTTTGCACAAATACATGTATTTGCGTGTGGCATTTTAATTTCAATTTGATAGGATTGGTTCATTTATCATTTTAATTATTCAATTTATTTTTAAATTCATTAGGAAAAGATTCCAAATCCAAAGAACATTTTCCCCAGATGTGAAGAACAAATACTAATATTTGTATTAATAGCTACAATCAAAGATTTCTTCAGTAATATTCAACCACCAAATTGGCATTAACTCAATTGTTGAAATTGTAACCAAAATGTGATTCTTGTTTGACTTTTACGATTGTGGTTTCGAATTTCAATAAGTCGAAATCATTTTTGAATTTCAATTTGAGAATTTAAAATTTAAATTAAATGTTTAAATTGGTACTTCTTTTAATAAGTGAATATTTTTTAAAATCCAAGATTAAAATGATAGATTTTTTATTTGCGCTTGTAAATGATTGAAACAAGAAAATGCGCTTGGGAATGTTGAAAACAAGAAAATTATCACTTAGGTAATATGTTTGAGATGTTCTTCAAATAAAAAATCAGGCGGCGGGTTACCTCAACCTCAACCTCTTCGTGGTGGCATTTTGGGTAATTTGCACAGAACGAACGACAAAAGGTAGAGGTTTGAAAATGTGGGAGAATAGGTTAACACAAGGTGTCTCTGAACCCTAAGAATGTTAATACTAGTTATAGATAAGTACCGTAGTTAAAATTTCTAATTATCTAATCAAAATCTCATAATATTGTACTTCTGGTTCTAATTAATAATTCACACTTTCACAATCAGGATATAAATCCAGAAATTTCTTTATTAATATTTGTTCAAATTCTTTTTCACAAAAAGAATATTATTGTATTATGGTTTACTTAGAGCAGAATTACATTTTTGATTATAAACTTCTGTTCTGTTTGGATGGTTTGTTCTAACTCTAAACTTATCACACACAGTCAAGTGCAATGAACTGCTGTTCAAATGTTAATTATAATGATAGCGAATTTTTTTTGCTGAAAATGCAATTCATTAAAGTTATCAAGTGATTAAAGTATAATTCCGTTCTGAACTGTTTGTAGCCATATTTTCTGGGTTCAAATTCTTGCAGAATAGTAATGGCTTTTATTATTTTGAGCATTCAAATCTCACTAAAATTATTCATATCAACTATTGCTTGGTCAAACCTCAAGTTCTAAAAGACAGGTATTCTTCGCCGCCTGATTTTTTATTTGAAGAACATCTCAAACATATTACCTAAGTGATAGTTTTCTTGTTTTCAACATTCCCAAGCGCATTTTCTTGTTTCAATCATTTACAAGCGCAAATAAAAAATCTATCATTTTAATCTTGGATTTTAAAAAATATATTTTAACCATTTTCAGTTTGAAATACTTTTTCTAAATTGGATTAAAATTTGCTAAAATAAATTCATCTTACAATCAAAAACATAGGAAAAAATTGAATTTAAAAACACAAAGCTGAAATTCAAAAGCCTTGTTCGGTCATGAGAATACAGAGAATGCAATGTGCGAACATACTACTGTAAAATTCAAATGTGTCAGTCTAAAACAACTAAATAAAATTGCACCAAAGTGAAAAATGCCAATGCCTTGACCAGAAATAATTCTGTGTGTGCATAATGGATAATTATCACGGATTCCACTTATTCCTGTAATAGTGTAAAGACAAAATAAATTATTTTCAGTTAAAGAAATGCATCATTTAGCATACCGTTTTAAGGTGTAAATCAAATTGATACACAGATTGATCAATTGATACAAATAATTCCACGATGATTCCTGAGTAAATCTAAAACAACAAACAAAAATAAAAAGTAGATCAAATCAAATCAGCGAAATCACCAAAAAATCATCAAATCAAAAAATTACCAAACAAACATAAAAACAAAAACAGCTGATCTAAGCAAGGACGATGTTTTAGCACGAGTTGATCTGATTTAGAGATTGAGTGTCGAGGGCTAGATGTTGAATGTCGTGAGGTAATGGTGATGAACTGGTTGGCCAATTGATATAACCGGTTAATTTTGGATGAGGAGAATACAATTCAAAATAGTATCAAAGTGAAAGCACAACAAACAGCACATAAACACGTATACACAGAGAGACACATTTGTTGACGATATGAACAAGACTCAAAGCACACGGATAAAGATTGTTGGGCCATATTGCCACCGAGATTGATTTGAATTGATCCACAAATGTCCCAAAACACGAGATCTCAATCACAACAACACACGTAAAGCACTGTTTGTACTGCTGACAGTAGACTTTCAAACTGTACAGCGAGAGATTAGCAATGTGTTCAGAAAATGCACATAAATACCATAAAGCCCATGAAAAAAGGTCCGTTCATATAACTTATAACTCTACACTGAACTCTACGGTCTTACTTTCACTGTACTCCGCCAACTCCTTCTATTTTGTCCACAAAACGGATTAGCTATATTTTTTATGGGCGCTAATGCCCTCCAATGTTTTAATGGGAAAAAGCGTTACTTAACACAGTCAAACTCATAAAAAATCTATAAAAATAAGTGAACACGGAAAATGATCGTTCGACAAACTTGTCTTGTTACTCGTAAACTAAACTCAAAAATTAATTCAAAACAATCACGTTTACACATGTGCACAATGTCGTTTGCATCAAGTTTATCATTAATAAAGAAATGCGATAAATAACAATTGGAGATTGTTAATTGTACTATTGAGGATATATATTGACATTGTAAATGTCGAGTCAATTTGAGTGAATTAGGAAAAAATCGATTAATTTGGGTATTTATCAATAGAAACAAAAAAGGGGAAAATGGAAAAGTGCAATTTATAAATCAAAATAATAAAATGAAATTTTGGAAAGTTCAATCGCGTGTTTGCGTAAATTGGTGAATTCGAGAACAGATAAAAAGACAACTAGAGAAGAATTTTAGGTCAATCAATTCACGAGATAATTCGTTGAAAAAACTCGTGTTCACGCAAATTGACGAATCTGTCCATCAAGTACAGTTCAAGTTCAATGTTCGCCAACTGGTCAGCACAGTAGTACGCAATGGTCAGTTGCTCAACATTGGGCACAATGATCGAAAGTGTGCGCATTAATCAATCACTATAGTTTCCATCTTGATTGTTACCACCGATTCGATAGATTATGAGACGACAAATTCGAATGTGCTTGAGTGAAGCCAATTGATGGTCTTGAGCTGCGCGTTCCAAGCTTGGCATATCCACTGCCACCCAATCGAGCTCCAATTCCATCAAATCAACCAATCGGGAAAGATTTCGAATAGTTGTCGAATCCAGCGTGAAGATCTAATAGGAAATAGTCAAATCATAATAATCAAATCCAAATCAACTTACATTACGATCGGTAACAGTATGCTTAAGATGCAGAACACGTAAACTTGAGGCCTGAACAGTCAAATAGTCGATCACTTGTTCAAGACTCGAATTGATGAACAGTGCCAGATGAGTCAATCGGTTCAACCAGTGACCACCACTGACTCGATGCCATTCACGCACATAAAAATTGTTGGCCTCCACAGATTGATTCCAGAATCGAGTGCAATTCTCGTTGTCTATAAAATCAGACAAAAAGTAGACCAACTGCCAGTTAGAATATAAACGACGGTTACAACAGGACAAATGCTCCAAGTTGGGTAAATTCGGCACCAAGTCGGAGAAATTTTCATAAAATAAATCAAAATCGAGCCGTTTGAGATGAGTCAATGAAGTGATCATAAGTGGAAGCAGTTGTTCATTGATAGTTTGCCAATTCATCAGTGTTCCATTCATGTTGAAGGACAGAGTGGTGAGTTGATCCGATGGCCACAGATTGAACACAAATGCAGGATCACCCACAAACCAAAAGTGCAATCACGAGTTGCTCAATCACAGGGAAAAGTCGAAGGAGAAGAGCTCGAAAGTGTTCAACCGCCTCAGGATCACGAATACGTTTCAGCTTCAAATAGGCAAAAGTGTTCAAATCGATTTCACCAAAGAAACGTCGAGTCAAACTCTCACGGAAAGTGGCTGTTTGAGGGTAGTCCATCAAGATCAATGACTTTTGTTTGTTGAAATCGACATTTTCAATGACCATTTGCCATCGTTTGCACACCAATCGAAGGTGAATCAACTTCTGTAGATCTAAACGTAACAAAATCGATTCCACCAGCTCATTAGGAAGTCGAACAAACGGTCCGCGGGTGAAATTGCGTCGGGCAAGTGCTCGACTAACTCGTTGCATTCCTGTCAGTCCAGGATGATCACAAGAAGAGGACATTTTGTGTCAATTTGGTAGTGAAACAGGAAAAAATCAAATTTTCTGACCAAAACGAGTCAAAGTGAAAATCAAAACAAACAAAAATACTTTTGTCATCGACACACGTGAATAGCAAAAACCCGTTCATATAGGACGTGACACTTTACAAAACATAATTCGAGTTTGGTAAAAATAGGTAAAAACCTTAAAATAAATCCATATTATTTTCAAAAATTTCCATTTGAATTATTTAACATTCAAATCATTTTCCACTTTTGTCATTTGTCGTACTATTGATTTATTTATCGTTATTAACGATTCGTTATCGATCAATAAATCAATATTTTAAATATTACAAAAATACGAATTAAATTATTTAGCATTTAAACTTTACATTTATCGTATTACTGATTTCCTTTATCATTTATTTATTATTTACTATATTAAAATTTAATAATCAAATTAATATTTCATTTTCAGCATTTAATTTAAAGAATGTATTCCTTAATAAAAAAATACCATGAAATTGGTAAACATTTCAATTCTACTTTTACTCCTGAGTTTACTACTAATTCGTTTGTTCAGAAATTTGAATTCGATCGATTCAAAGTTTCGTTTCTACATTGTAATTTGAATAGTTCAACGTTGAATTTTGCTGTTTATCTGTGTGTTTTAATTATTTCAGTTATTTATTTTTTTAAATTTCTTTCTTTGGTCTCTTTGAACACTAGACTGTCAAATCAACGAATCAACATTTGAAAACAAATTTAGATTGTGCGAAATTGCATAAGAAAATGCAATTAAAACGACAAATGAATTAGAGCTACTCAAATTGAGTTATATCATGATAAAATGTTTAACTCATCTTTTGTACTTTGATCGCTTGTTTGGCTTGATATTTTTTATCGTTGAATTGTTAGTGTTTTATCATTTGTAGAGGGTCAATATGCGCAAATAAATGATAAAAATGACATTTTTTGTACACATCACGTGATTGAGTGCATTTTACTAATATTGCCAAATAAAAGTTCAAATGTGGCGCGTGGAAGATAAGACAGATAAGAAAAATGCTTTGTTGGCTGAGTACGAGACTGTGACTCAGTGCCAATACAAAAGTGCACAGTCAGGGGTAATTTACGACTTGTTCAAGGCTTTTTCCAGTGAGAGAGGTACGAAACAAAAACTGGAAAAACAAGTTCAACATAACTCAACTCGAACATAGCAACACACACACGAACCATAACATTTGAAAGATCATCATCATGCTGCATGCATTGTGAATTGATGCGTTAATGCATCAATGACCGAATATGATATTTATACCAAATTATTCAAACCAAATTTGCCCAAATCATCATCTAAATCGAGATATATAAATTGTGTGCTTTGCTAATGTGCTCAAATTTATTTTACCTTCAAAATCAACACAAAATGGACAACAACACCACAGACAGTCAACATGATCCAACTGAAGGGAACAACATCAACAAAATCTCATCTTTACCGAAGCCTTTTTCGTCTATTCCTGGCCCATGGTTATCGTTGCCATTGATCGGTACTGGTTGGCAGTATTTACCTTTAGGTAAAGAATATTTCAAAATTACTCAATTTTGATGATATTTTTGATTTGTTAATTTTGATTCGTTTTTTTCTCCGAAATCAGTTGGACGTTATACTTTGGATCAATTACACGAGTCCTACCATGACAAATATCTCACCTACGGCCCCCTAGTCAAGGACGAATACCAAATGGGCAAAGCAATTCTGCATTTGTACGATCCTGCAGATTTCGAAACAGTTTTCCGCGCCTCTGGACCACATCCCAACCGACCACCAAGTCCATTTGTGTGTCAAATGCGTGCCTCAAAGCCTGCTCTCTACCCCAATGTGGGCATCAACAATTTGAACGGACCAGAGTGGGCCCAGCTGCGTCGCCTAACTGCGCACGCAATCATGCAACCAAAGGCAATCAACCAAATGATGGACGGACAGAATGAGGTGTGCGACAGTTTTGTCGACTATTTGTGGGATGTTCGTGATGAGGGCACGGACGTGGTGCACGACATTTTGGAGGTGACCTACAGACTCGCACTTGAGTCCATCTGTTTGATGTGTTTGAATTCACGGGTTGGAAGCTTTGAGTTTAATTCAATTGCAGGTGAAAGTTCTGAAGGTGAAATTATGATCAAAGCCACGAAAACACTGCTCGACACTTGGAACAAACTCTACCATGGACTGCCACTTTGGAAGTACTGGACAACACAGGCTTACAGTGAAATGGAGGAGGCTGATTCGACAATTTATGGAATCACTTCGAAATATGTCGAACGAGCTATGGAGGAATATCAAGGTAAGGTATTTACTTGATTTTTGCTTTGATTTACAAATGAAACTCGTATACAGACGAACAACTCGCCGACGACTCGAATCGCTCTTCTGTCCTTCGAACGCTGTTGAAGAAAGAGAAATTGGACCAGAAGCAAGTGAAAGCAATCATCATGGACTTTATACACGGAGGCATCTTTACACAGACATTCGCAATGGCATACATCATCTATCATTTGGCGGATAATCCACGAGTACAGGAGAAGTTGTACGATGAGATTGAGTCAGTTTTGAAGGAAAATGAAGGTCAAAATGAATCGTTTGGTCAACGTCGTGATGTGCGACTCAGCACTGCACAGTTGTCCCAAATGAGCTACCTCAAGGCGTGCTTCACGGAAATGATGCGAATCAACTGTCCTGTGCCGGGTTTGGTTCGATTTACTACGCAGCCATTGGTCCTGTCCGGATATGACGTACCAGCGAATGTAAAGTTGATTTTAATTAACTTTTTACTAAAATGTTTTATCCTTCAGTCCCTCGTGTACTGTCACAATGCGACCACCTCTCGACTGGAAAACTATTTCGAAAATGCACTCGAATTTCGCCCTGAAAGATGGATTGATCCTGCATCGAAAGCAAAGATCCACCCCTTTGCAGTGTTACCATTTGGTTGTGATGGTCGAGTTTGTCCGGGCAAACGATTTGCCGAAACACAAATTCAGTTGTCCATTGCACGACTGATTCAGGCGTACAGATTGGAGTTGGCCCCGGGCTGTGAACAGCTCGAAGTGAAACATGCGTACTTGCTGATACCGGCAAAGCCTATTTCGGTGAGGATTACGAGAAGATGAAATGGAAGATGCGATGATGTTATAGGTCTATTTGTTTGTTGTTATCTTTGATTTATGTAGAGAAAAGTGACCGAGATTTGCCAAATGCAAAATGATTTAAGTTTGAATCACTTTTTGGTCTTTAAACTTTGTCTTTATCTTTTACTTTTGTCTTTAAGTTGGTTTTTTGAGTTTGTCTTTATATTTTGTCTGTTTTGTCAACTTTAACTTATGAATCATTTTTCTGTCCATTTCCCTTTCGCGTTTTGAATAAGCATCAAATCGAATCAAACTCAAAATGAACTTTTGATTTTCATAAATAAAGTTGAAATACTAAATGAACCAATCAATTGATAAGGCCAGTAAATTATGCAATATAAATGGCAATCTAAAAGTTATTCGATTTCAAAAGATCCACAGGTACAAACATGAAACTTGTGTTTGTTCTGCTGTTTTTTGTCTTTGTTGCTCGTGTCTCAACTCAAAATGACCCAAACCAAACATTACCGGGAGCATCAACTTTTGTATGGCACTTCAACTTTACCGTGACGGATCATCTTTTTCCATACATGACTCGGTGCGTCCCTGGACCTGAAATAGACAATCACATGGACGAATTTAAGGAGTATCTCCAAATTGGATTCGATGCACTTTTCTCGCTTGGATTCCGCGATGGGGACTATCGCTTGATACGAGTGCACGAAATGGGCTGGTGGAAAGAGTCTGGCTTTGACTGGTCCTACTGGGAAATGGAAATCCTCTTTGATGCGCATCTTAACGTTCTACAAGGAAGTGACTACAAGTGTCACTATCTCTATCACAAGGAGAATGTCTTTCTCAATGTCAAAATGATCAATTGGTTCAATTGTACGTGCATTCATGCACACAATTGTGATGAGCCATGAATTGGTCAAAATGTTAGTGTTGATCTGTTAAATCAGATCAAACGTTCGACTTTATCTAAGCAGCAATTTTGATTTAAATAAATGTCAATTTAAATAAATAAATAAAATAGTTGATTTACTAATTCTCAATTGTGTTTGGAGAAGTTGTGTGTATTAGTTGTAAGCGAGTTGACTTTTGGGTAACTTTTTCGCAGTATTCGACTTTCACTTGTATCCATTTCATTTGTAGATATTCAATTTTCTAAATTACAATAAAATAAAATTTATTATTATAAATGAACCAATCAATAGATCAAATTGAAAATCAAAATACCAGTACAACTGCAATTCAAATATTTATGCAAAAAAATTAGATACGTCCTCTATGAATGGCATTCTGCTGTGAGTGACACTGAAGCACACTTTGTGATTGAGTTTGTTGTTGTGTTTGGTCACTTTTGTCTGTGCTGCTTTGGCGATTGCCTTTCGTGTCCGGTTTTTTCGTTCTCGCAAACCTCGAATCAAAATGGATCGCAACACCAAATCTGAGGTTATCAATGCCGCTGTCTCGCCAGTTCGCTCACTCGCCTCCTTTTTTGCCCGTTTGAATCCCTTCACTCGCAGTGGTGAACCACCGATCGACCGCATGCCTAACGAAATAATGCAGCTGATTATGGCCAAGTTGGAATTGAACGGTGATGTGACCAATTTGGTTCGATTGCGTTCGGTGTCTACAAAGTGGAAGGCACTCGTCGAGGACTACTTCACACAGAAGAAATCGTTGATTGTGATTGTCGGGATTACCACAGGATCGCATTATCATAATTATGCTAATTATTATGATAAAGCATTTTCTATTGGAGCGATGTTGATTGGTGTGCGTTGGTTGCCGGTCAAGTTACCCGAACAGAAGAAGAAATCGAAGCTGCAATCAAAGTCATTCTATTTGGATTTAGAGAAAAGATTTTTTGGTTTTGCGAAATTGAACAATTTCTCATGTCTTGTTTTGGGTGCGCCACGTGATAGAATGCCTGCTGATTGTTTGCGATCACTGCTCGAAATGTTTCCCAACATTTTGCGACTGTCTATTAGTTGTATTGGTAAATATTAGCATTGTCCTTTTAGTAATCTCGACTAAACTTTTATTTCTATTCCTTCCTTCACCAGAACCAACTCTAGTCCCCCATTTAGTCGATTACATCAGCTCGTTGGACTCGCTCAAACAACTCGACCTTGACGTGCCATTTGTGCCAGCTGCCTATCCCAAATTGGAACATTTTTCAGTCTATGTTCGATGTTTGGATGAAGACGAACGTCTCCAGTTGGTTTCTCATCTTGAACCAAGTTGTACTCGTGTCTACTTTGAAGGAGTGTTCACTTATGAACAAGTTCGTCAGTGGCACACCAACAATCCCAACTGGTTGGCCAATTTGACTCATTTGCGTATTTGGGTTAAAGGAACAAGTGAAGAGTGTGCTCAATTTGTGCACCACCTCTCTGAACACCCAACTTCCATGAAGATTTTGTACTTTAAGAATTGGGTATGTGCATTTTGTCTAACATTTCTATTCCTTTAACAAACTAAATTATTCCCAATTAAGGCACGGTTCCTCGAAATGACACCCACTCTCATTCGTGATCTCAGCAAACTGACCAATTTGGCTGAGCTCGAACTTTGGAACATCTCAATGGACATCCGCAAGTTGACCGAAACAATTGCCCGATATGAACTCACTTCGATCGTCTCTGTTATGACTTGTAAACTTTATCTTCTTCGTCTCGTTGGTGATGGTCCCATCAGTGGTGACCAATTCTCACGTGTCCTATCTGACATTTTTCCCAGCTTGGCCAAACTCCATCTTTCTATTAGTCGTCAACATTTAACTCAACAGTTTCTAGCTGAATTTGAGCAACATTTGAATCGATTTCCAAAACTGCGCAATCATAACTGTTTACTACGTATAAATCGTTTTTGAACTTTTTCAACGCGAGATTCGTTTTTTCTCACTTTTCTTGTATCTAAATGCACCAATTAATCTAGTATTCTTATTTCATATGTAACCACAAGTCGACATGACAACTTTATGTATACTCAAACACTGCTCACTACTTTATCATTAAACATTTACTTTGCAATGAAAGCTTGTTTGAGTTTGGGTTTGCATTGTACACCGTTAAAAAATTTTGCCTCCAAAAATTTATGAATTCGTAAAAAAGATAGTAACTGAGTGCGTATACGTAAATTTTTAATTTTTACAAACTCGTAAATTATTGATTGTTGGAATTTACGTATTTGTGAATTTAAAATTCACAAATAGGGATATATTCAATAGATGCCTCGGGTTGCTTGTGGGTTCA
Source organism: Rhizoglyphus robini (assembly GCA_023373905.1). Lineage (NCBI taxonomy): Eukaryota > Metazoa > Arthropoda > Arachnida > Sarcoptiformes > Acaridae > Rhizoglyphus > Rhizoglyphus robini. Next base: position 16,767 of record JAKIJQ010000274.1, on the reverse strand, counting down.
CCCACCCAATAATTCACGTATTCGTACATTTTTAAATATTGTTTATTTGAATAAAATTATAATTATAATATACAACACAATACTTAGTAGTTTTATAAAGTATGAAATTACAAGAACTAAATTTACATTGTTTAGCTAAAGTATAATACACTTACGTATGCAAACAAAATGTAATCGTAGAATTCAGCCTGAATGATGACCATGGTCGATGATGATTTTGAATCCAATCTTCGTCCACGAAGCCATCTTCTATGAATATGAGTAGATACATTCTCCAATGATGCTTTTTGATACCAAACCATGTGTACTGTGTAGTTGGTTGTTTGGTTTGATTTGTTGGTACAGTGAATTTATGTGCAAAATGCGATGTTGTACAAACATTTTTTGGATTTGCCAAGTTGAAGCATTTTGTATGTCTGTTTTTGAGTGCACAAATTTCCTCTGCCCATTTGACATCAATGCTGAAATTATTTCCCAACACTCTACTCGCGTTGTCATGGTTAATATTTTCATCTTTTTTTATCTAGTTTAAATTAGTCACAGTTTTGTAGTGAAATAAAAAATGACATTTCCAAATTGAAACAAATTGACACGAACTTCACTTCGACTTGAACAATATTTTTGTGTTTGTTGACTTCTTATTCGTCGGAAAACTACTTTTATATCTGTTTTTCTCCCAAATTGACTCAAAATGTCTTCCACTTGTGATCATGACAGATGTTGCCCACTTTGGCACCGAATTTAACCAGCCTGGCTCATTTGTGTTGCTCTCACTGTCCTCTCTGGCGATCTGCCGGCCTTATGGCTCCTTATATAAACCATATGAAGTGCACACGACTTTGGAATCAATCTCTCAAAGCCAACTATTTTGAGATTATTGAATGGCATCTTGTCCCTGGTGGCTGGTTGAACGGACTCGCTCATCTGGCACTGTTCGTCAATTCGAGCCCTGCACAAGTGATCGACTATTTGAGTGCTCGTACGTCAAATTTACAGGTGCTACATCTTAAGAATAATGTTACCAGTCGTAATGTACGTGTTGATTTGGATTTGATTTTGAATTTGAATCATGATTTGTATATGTTTCTTAATAGATCTTCACTTTGGATTCTACAACTATTCGAAATCTTGCCCGATTGGTTCATTTGATGGAATTGGAGCTCGATTGGGTGGCGGTGAATGTGTCAAATATGGAAGAAGCAGCTCAAGACCGCCAATTGGCCACTCTTGAGAACATTCGAATTTGCCGACTTACAATCTACAGAATCTTCAATCACGATGCAAATTGTAGTGATCGATTAATGCGCACACTTTCGATGATTGTGCCCAATGTTGAGCAACTGACCATTGCGTACTACTGTGCTCACCAGTTGGCCAACATTGAACTGTACTTGCGAGACAGATTCGCCAATTTGCGTGAACATGAGTTTGTTCACAGAATGATGAATGTGAATTTATGACCTAAAATTTAATCTTTACTCGCTGTCTTTTATTGTGTTCTTTTGGTACAATTTGAGTTTGTCTTACGCAATAAAATCTTTTTGAATATGAACATTTTGGATTGATTTGTAAACGATTATGAATTTATGTGAACGACCTTAAAGTAACTTGGAGTCCTAATGGACTCCAACGCCAAACCTACCACTGCCTTCAATGCCACCGACTCGTCAGTCAGTTCACTCGCATCCTCTTTTGTGCAACTCAATATGAATGCCAACACTGGCGATGGACCAATAGACCGCCTGCCAAGCGAAATGATGCAAATGATTATGGCCAAATTGGCACCCGACGGCGATTTGAACAAGTTGATTCGGCTGCGGCTGGTGTCCACAAAGTGGCGTGCTGTGATCGAGGACTACTGTGGACAGAGAAAGTCACTGTTTATGGTGATTGGTCCGTGTCTAAATTGGGCCGATGAAGTGCTTTTCAATTGCCGCATATTATCAACATGTAAAGGGCAATTTTTTGGATTCGGCAAATCAAAGGATTTTGCACTTTTGGTATTGATTCCTCAATTTCCTTCTACATTTTTTAGTTCACTGTTGAACGTATTTCCCGACACTGTGCAACTGTCGATTCTTTGTTATGGTAAATATTTTTAAATTTAATATATATAATAACTTTATCTTCCAAATTTTCCAAATTAATTATTTAAGCTTCTCATTTTTATAACTGATCTCAATAATTTGATTAGATTTGATCATTATTAGATTATGTCTTAAACTGCTCAATAATGTAGTTGCAAATATTTAAAGCTTTTTCAAATCACCTCCACTAAATTCATATATTCTTACAGATCATGCACAAGCCACTGATTTTGCCACATACATCAATTCGTTGGCCTCACTCAAACAACTCGACCTTTATGGAATCTTTTTTTAATCCTGATTTGAACAAAACTGCCTCACAGATTGTGAACCTGAAAACTGATGACTTTTTTGGACCAATCTTGGAGCTATTTCAAAACATTGAGCAATTGGCCCTTCGGAATAAATCTCGTTATTTCGATGAAGCTCGTTTTAATCCTTCAGAAGATATGATGATCCGTGATTTTGCTGATAAGATCAATTCTCTGAAATCTCTGAAACGACTCGAAATTGAACGCAATTATTTAAAAGCTCTACCTCATCTATTTGAAACTTTGTCCCGATTGGAGTACATTCGAGTGGATTATTACTATCAAAAAATCTATATTGACTTGAATCAATTTATATCTCATCTCGGGTCAAGTTGCGTTCAAGTCGTTTTTGGAGAAGATTCTAAATTGGACTACAGTCAAGTTCGTGAATGGTACAACATCAATCCGAGTTGGTTAGCTAATCTGACTCATTTGGAATTTGGTACTGATTGGTTAGGTGGGTCCTGGAATGGTGGCAAAATTCTAAACTATCTTTGCGAACACTCAACTCTTGCAGACTCTTTGCAGACCTTGAAGTACAACTCTTTGGTATGTACATTTGCTAACTTTTTTTTTCTTCCACTAACTAAAGCATGTACTTAGAAGGAAAACATTCTAGAAATGACACCCACTCGGATTCGTGCCCTTGCCAACTTGACCAACTTGACTGTGCTTAAAATTTGGTACATTCGCATGGACATTCCCGAGCTGGAACAAGCAGCTTCACAGCATCGACTCGCTTCACTTTCTTCTGTGTTGGATTGCCAACTTTTCATCTCGTTTGGGGTTTCCGGCACTGCTGACCAATTCACTCGTGTCCTCTCGGCCATCTTTCCCAACTTGACCCATTTGCAGATGGCCATTGGCATAGGCTTTTCAACTAATCGGCGATTCCCAAAAATGGTTGAACAAAATGTGCATCGATTCCCGAACTTGCGAAAACACGAGATTGACTATCGGGACTAATTTATTATGACCTTTACATTTTGATGTTTTTATTTTCCTTCTCTTTAATGTGGGCAAATGTACCAGTAATAATCTATTACTTTCTATCTTACACAAATTGACTCAACATTTACAATTCTCAATGTACATCCCAAACTTTAATACACTTTATTCACATTCTTTGCACACGTTTATTTTCTATTCTCATTGTAATAATCGATCTATTTTCACTACATTATCAATAACACTCCCAACTGTGTCAATTAATGAAGTGACAAATCCCAGATTGCCACTTGTGTGGTGCAGATCGCAGTGATTTCTTGTTTCTAGAAGTCTTCATTTGTTTTGTTTATACTGAGAAATCTTTTTCCATTTAATTTTCCCGCAATGCATTCCTACGACCGTTTCCTTAGGGTAAGACTAAAGTGAGGATTAAGCGTCTTGCAAACACTCTCACCTTTGACCTCTAACCTCATATTGCTTGTAACACTTGTGCCAGCTCAAAGCATGTGCAGCGTGTTGAAGTATAAATTCCAGAGCACTCAAATTTACTTGGACAATTACTTCGCCAACTAAATCACAATTCCAAGTCCAATAAGAAGAAACATTTTATTGTTCAACCATGAACACCACTCTACTCAAACTCAACTGGTCCATCGACCAATTCCAAAGTCACACAGACCCAGGCGATTACATTGAATCGCCCTACTTTGAGCCATCAAACAAACATCCAATAAGTCTTTTGTTGATGCCAAATGGATATCCAGGTTCAATCAATGGTGTTCACATTTTGGTAAATTTTGAAAATTGTCAAATTCCTGAGATGAATGTTTTGTACAAATTTTCCTTGTTAAACTCCCAAGGAATAACAGTACATGCCAAAGGTATTTTTACAAACCTTTTTAATTCATTTTTATTTTTTATTATTTTTTATATTTTTTTTAGAAAACAAAGGAAAATTTCATGTAAATTCAATTTTTGGATTTCCAGAATATATTCGACGAAATTATCTTATGGATAGGGCAAGAGATTTTTTGCCTGATGGTAAACTTTGCATTTACTGTGAGGTATGAGAAATATTTTAAATTGTCTAACTGAATTACAAATTCAACTATTAATTTCCATTAGCTTTACATCAGTCCAATTGATGTTCAACCGCCACTTCCAATAGATAACAAACTTACGCCCGATTACGCAAAATTGTTGGAAAACTCTAAATTTCATGATGTCATTTTGTGTTTTGGCGATAAAGTACTGAAAGCTCACAAGAACATTCTCTCAACTCGATCGTCAGTGTTTGAAGCCATGTTCAATCACGATTTGGAGGAAAAGCGACAGAATCGAGTGAACATCGAGGATGTTTCAGTAGAAGTGTTTCAAGTGCTACTCAAGTACATCTACACGGGACAAGTCGAGTTGAATGAAACATTTGCTGCTGACTTGTTGGTGGCTGCAGATAAGGTTGGAGATATTGTTGATTCAATTTGGTTGTAATAATTTCAATTTAGTACGCATTAGAGAACCTCAAAACTCAATGTGAGCAATGGATCTGTACTCAACTCGAGAATGATCAAACTCAGTCACACGTTTCGTGGATTGTTGATTTGTTGCTCATGTCTGACATGCAGAGTGCCAAACGACTCAAAACTGGATCAATCAAATACATTGTGAGGTGAGTCGTCTATAAATGAATTTTTGGTCCTGATTACATTTTATTGAATTTCAAATACAGAAACTCAACTTTGGTCATCTCCACCGACAAATGGACCAAATTGATGCAAGCCAAACCCAAACTGTTCAATGAGGTTTTCAATTGGATTGCACTTAAGTTGAATAAACAGTTGCTTTAGGAATTTGATGAGAATATTTATATATTATTCTATCAGAATTTTTATAAACAAAATTTCAAGAATATCAATAAAAACAATTGATGATTTAAAAAACGCTACAATTTCTTTTGGTAGTCTTTTGCTCAGAAGTTGAATACTGCAAATATTTGTTGGATAATTTGGAATTTGAATAATTTGTCATTGCCTTTAATGCCTCTACAGTTTACGAATTGTAACAGTTTGATGAAACACAATCAAAATCATAATTTTCTTGTCATTGTTCATCATTTGTCGGAGATGTGATTCTGAATCAGAATTTTCTCTGTTAAAATCGATGATTTTGATCGTTTTACAAATTACCGAATGCAAATGCTCAAACAAAAATCGATCATCAATTCATTCGTGTTTACTTCTCTAATCATTTTATCCAAATGTTGATCAGTTCCGTACGTCACGTTGACATAAATTTAAATCAAATTTTTATTATTGATAACACATTACAGCAATGATTATTACTGTTTGGTATGATTAAGTAGAGAAATAGACAATATATCAAAGGAAGGACTTGAAAGTGATTGCATAATGATAAGAAATTGTCAATTGACATGATTGACAAAAGATTGTTTGAAGAAAGAATAAAGGAAATTTTGATAATAGTAAAAAGTCCTTCACTTGTTAATATTACCGGTGAGTCGGTAATATTTCAGTTCTTCATCTTCACCAGAAGTGCTTCTTGGTGCAATCGTAGCCGAGACGTTTGCACTTTTCGCACAGACTCTGCATGTGATGCTTGTTCGGGTCGATCACCTTGTCCAGTCCCTCGGGCTTCTCGAGCGGCTTCTAAAATGGTCGATTCAAGGAAAATAAAATTTAAATAGATTTTCTAATAGTAATAGTATTTACCTGTTTGTACGGATAGACCATAATCTTACAATCCTTACACTCCTGACCAGCATTAGCCCAGGACTGGGCGGACATCCAAGTGCGGTGACACGAACTGCACTGGTACTCGCCAAAGCAGCGTCTCGAACCTTGGTACGGGGTTTTCTCTATAAAAACAGAATAATTAACAAAAGAAGAAGATAAACAACAAAACTTACTTTCTTTGTCACTCATGATGATGATGATGATTGAACTCAGTAAGAGAAAGAGAAAAGAACCAAAAGTAGCTCGAAATTAAAAGAGAAATTCGAGACGAGACTGACACGAGCCACAAACAAACAACAAATGAGTGAGCAGCAGCAGCTCGGTGCAGCTAAGTTGACAAAAGCGTATTTAGTTAAATGAATTTAATGGACATTGACTAGCCATCTAGCGGGTTAATGGAAAACTAAAATGTAGAACTTAAACAAAATGATGATTTCGAAAATTTTGTTTCAACAATACTCGGCTGTTCATTACTAGATCGCTGTACATTTTGGTCACTTTATTGGATTTTGATTTTAAAGATTTTTTGTATAAGTTTCGAACAAGTTTACCTCCTCTCTTGTTCTCCTACTTTTCTCTGTGTCAAGATGTCTCACTTTCCGTTGGATCTGATGCACGTCCTCGCCTCGTACAGCACCGAAGAGCTGTGGGACCTCTTCCAGTCGGTGACCGGTGCCCAGCAGTCCGACCAATCCTGTTCCATCTGTATGCTCCCGGTGGGCAACTCAAGTCCTGGTGTGTTTGGCTTTCTCGCCAACTGTGTTCACGTCTTCTGTGGCCACTGCATCCTCGAATGGTCCCGGGCAAGAGTCGAACCACGACAGAGAACGTGTCCTGTCTGTCGCACCGCTTTTGGAACTGTTTTTTTTGGCCGAGTTTGGTGTCAACTTACGAGAGGGAACAACTGTTTCGGTATCAGGTCGAGATGCTGGGACATGTGAACGGTCGTGATCGAGAGGCGGAACAACTGCAACAAGCAAATGTTCGCCGTGATCGTCGTTACCATAGTTGCGCTTGGCGCAACTTAGCGTTCGTGTGGATGGTCGGACGGACAGACTGACAGTGCCTTTCGCTGTGCTTATTGGCAGCTGTGTACCTCTCTGTGCTGCTAGTCCGGTGAATTTTTCTATGTATGAAAGTAACAACACTTAACACCACAGGCTGTGGTTGGACAGTAGTAGAGGCATACAGAACGCATAATTGCCTTTAATTGAGCTTGTCAACATGAGTGTCAGTCTGTCCGTCCGACCATCCACACGTACGCTAAGTTGCGCCAAGCACAACTATGGTCGTGACCAACAAGATCGTCAAGAAGATCAACAAGAGGACCCTCAAGAGGACCCACAAGAGCATTGACATTTTACGCTTGGGTATGTTCATTTGCATAAATGTTTTTTCCACTAATTAATTAAAACTTTTATTAATTAAAACTTCTACTACTTTTAAGGATCACTATCTTGACATGTCACCGACTGTGATTCGCGATCTCGGAAAACTGGTCCACCTGACTAACGAGCAAAACATTTTGTGGTACAGTGTTCTATATGGCACCGCAAATTTTAATGCATTCCAATGCTTACAACCCATTTAAGGCTGACATTTGGTCAATGGGGGTGGCATTGTTCATAATGCTCCACAACAAGTTGCCTTTCTTTAATGACACCAATGACTGGAAAGTGTTGGTAAAGAATATGAAAGAGTATCCCCAATTCATTAGAGGCATGTACAGTTCAAAGGTCCCACCAATTGCCAATCAATTGTTAGAGCAAATGCTCAACCCACAAGAGGAAAAGCGCCCGTAAGCTCAAACTTTGGAGCGATTGCACGGAGACAAGGCGCCCAAGCCCGAAGACAAGGAGCGATTGCACGGAGACAAGGTGAACAGGCTCGGAGACAAGGAGCGATTGCACGGAGACAAGGTGAACAGGCTCGGAGACAAGGAGCGATTGCACGGAGACAAGGTGAACAGGCTCGGAGACAAGGAGCGATTGCACGGAGACAAGGTGAACAGGCCCGAAGACAAGGAGCGATTGCACGGAGACAAGGTGAATAGGCTCGGAGACAAGGAGCGATTGCACGGAGACAAGGTGAACAGGCCCGAAGACAAGGAGCGATTGCACGGAGACAAGGTGAACAGGCCCGAAGACAAGGAGCGATTGCACGGAGACAAGGTGAACAGGCTCGGAGACAAGGAGCGATTGCACGGAGACAAGGTGAACAGGCTCGGAGACAAGGAGCGATTGCACGGAGACAAGGTGAATAGGCTCGGAGACAAGGAGCGATTGCACGGAGACAAGGTGAACAGGCCCCGAAGACAAGGAGCGATTGCACGGAGACAAGGTGAATAGGCTCGGAGACAAGGAGCGATTGCACGGAGACAAGGTGAACAGGCCCGAAGACAAGGAGCGATTGCACGGAGACAAGGTGAACAGGCCCGAAGACAAGGAGCGATTGCACGGAGACAAGGTGAACAGGCTCGGAGACAAGGAGCGATTGCACGGAGACAAGGTGAACAGGCTCGGAGACAAGGAGCGATTGCACGGAGACAAGGTGAACAGGCTCGGAGACAAGGAGCGATTGCACGGAGACAAGGTGAACAGGCCCGAAGACAAGGAGCGATTGCACGGAGACAAGGTGAACAAGCTCGGGAGACAAGGAGCGATTGCACGGAGACAAGGTGAACAGGCCCGAAGACAAGGAGCGATTGCACGGAGACAAGGTGAACAGGCTCGGAGACAAGCCAATGAAGCCCGGGCGAATGATCTCAGAGCAGCCGAATCTCGAGAAGCAATCTCTCGTTCCACTAGGCGTCATCGCCACCATCATCATTAGCAATTTCCCAAATAAATAAACCAAACCAAACCCACAATCGATTATTATTTACAATTTATTCAATTTCCTAACCAATCTATCCAATCTCGACACCAACCAATCATCCTGATCCACCTTAAATCGTACAATCAAATCACCCCGTTTCTCTGGACACTTCTCGTAGGGCAGTCCCTTCCCCTTGATTCGGATCACTCCTCGTTTGATAATGTTCGTATTCACCTGTCGCCACTCACGATGACCACTGATGCGGTTTTCGAGTGTCGGTATCTCCACCACACCACCAACTCGATACTTGTGGGCACTGATGGCGAGTTCGAGTTCGAGGTGAACTTGATTTATCCGTCGAAAAGTACGACTCGGTTTGTCACGAATCACAAAGATTACATCATCAGGATCCTGTTGATCAAGTGTTAATTGATTACCAACTTTAGGAATTTGTATCCTTGTTCCAGCAACGGTACCAGGCGGAACGTACACCTCAATAGACTCGACAACCTTTTGCTTGACAACTTTTCTGTCTTTACGAATGAGCACAGTTCGAGTAATCGTCTTCTTCACTGTACAACCGTACAGAATTCTGGTTAGAGAAACTGGTAAATCGATTACAATTGGTGGATTCTTGTTGATTTCGGGATTCATGTAAATATTTTTACTATCATAAATGTCCATCAGAAAGCGATGAGCTTGATAAATCTCAATGAAACGTTCACTCGCTTCTGAGCTCGAATTAGGATTCTTGTCAGGATGATAACGGAGAACGAGTTTTTTGTATGCGCGATGAATTTCCTCGATATTTGGTTCAGGCGATGATGATATTTCTAAAATGGCGTAGCATTTAGCTTTGTTCATTATGTTTCTTAAAATAGAAAAAACCAATTCACAAGACAAAAATCATTTTTGTTCTTCAATCAAAAAATCTGTACTTTCAAACGAAAAAAATTGCAAAAAGACTTTTCCCTATGTCGGGCTAGTGATTTTATACACTTTTTTTGGGTTGCCCGTTTCATCATTTGTGATTAGTATTTGAGTTGTCTTGGTTACTCCCATTTGCTTTTGCCGGTTGTTTGAAGAAGCACGAGAAAGTCGGTTAAAGCAAATATTACTTTTAGTGCATATTGAGAACACACAACGGTTATTGTTACCATTACCATGCGAACATTGATTGTGTAAAGCAGGAGTGGGGAAACTCTGGCCAAATGGCCACTTTGGCCATTCACGATATGTCAATGGCCAGAAGTGGCCATTTGGTTATCAATTTTTGGCATGCAAATATATAGCATAATTTTGAATTTTTAGTTTCATAATATACAAACTTGCCATCAATTGGTTTGTTTATACTTTCTAAGTGGTCGTGGTGCAGTAGCACTGTGCTTAGGGGCCACTAGTGGCCATGGCCAGCTGGCTAGTGGCTAGTAGCAGTCTTAGCATTAGGCGATTGTGGGGTAGGGTAGCAGCACAGAATATTACTAGTAAAATGTTTGTTTTGTTTTCGCAAATGAACGCAAATTCATTATAAGGTAATGCACAACTCATGAGTCATGAGTCAGTACCACTACCACACTCACTCTCTTCACAACAAATCAACTGGCACACGTGAAGTCCTTGTGCACATGGCATATTCCAAATAGTCAACTGTTACATCTTAATCAAATAATCTTTTTATTTGCTTTTAAGATGACAAAAATTACGAATTTTTTTACGAAAGCGAATAAACGTGAAATTTCTCGTGAAAATGAAAAAGTTAATGAAGATGCCAAGAAGCCTCGAGAATCACCTATTAAAGAACATTCACAAGCAAAATCTAATTCAAAAGAGTCAAAAGTGAAGGATGATTCTCGAAAATTTAATCCCTGATTTGGCAATCAAAGTATTTTGTTTATCAACAAGACCCCAACGACCAACAATCTTCATTGTGCCTTTTGTGTCATCACAAATTTCCTAAAATTAAAGTAAGTAAATATTAATAAATTTAATAGTATTAATAGATTATTTTTAAATTTAGTCTGACCATTATAAGCAGCATTATTTGAAAACACATTCATCAAATGATGTGAACTTTCAACCAGGAAGTGACAAACGCAAAGCTGAAGTTGAAAAGGATGATTAAAGCTTTAACCTGTTCACAAGCTATTTTAAAGAAAAGGCTTACTAGACCGGAATTGGTTACTGTTGCCTCAGTATCGTGCTGCATGGTTTGTTTGCCAAAGAAAAAGCCTTTTATAGAAGCTGAGCTTCTCAAGGAATTCATGCTTGAAATTATTCCTACTCTGACATCTGACTATGAAAATTCATGGACTGAAAGAGATTTAAATAGAAAAATACACGATTTGCAATTTAGTCGATATACTTATTACTGATCGTGTTGCTGAGTTATCAATGGAAGTGGACGAAAATTTAATGCTTCAATTGAAGAACTGTTTGTATTTTTCATTCTGTATCGATGAAAGTGGTGACATCACTGACACTCCTCAAACATTGATTTTTGTTCGTTTTATTTCTTCAGATTTTGAAATAAAAGAAGCAATGCTTTCTCTTTCTAATATGGATGGTAGAAAACGAGGTGGATACTTTTTTAGAATTGTTCAAAATCCAAGCTCAAAAAATATGAAATGGATATGAGAAAAATTAGTTGGCGTTACTACGGACGGTGCTCCTTCAATGGTTGGTACAGAAATCGGATTTGTGACTTTGTTTAATGAAGAATTTGATTTTTCTTCCAAATTATATTTCGAATATTCACTGTTTTATTCATCAAGAGAACTTAGTCCCGAAAATTTTTGATTGCAAGAAGCCAAAACAAAATGATTTTTTGCTTTTTAATGAATGATGTTTCTTCCATTGCTAAATTTATTTTGAGCCACGATGTTCATCGATTTTTCCGAACTTTCATAAAGGATTTTATTGATGAACAAAAAGCAAACAAACAAAGCAAACAAACCTTAAATGAAACTGAAGAAGACGAAGTAATTTGTCGATCTGCTGATCTTTCGTTTTTTTGTAATGTTCGATGGTTAAGTAGAGTTGATGTTTTAAATCGTGTTGCATTACTCCTCAATCAAATTAGAGAATTTCTTATCAGCAGAAACTAATTCGACAAGTTTAAATTCATCGACGATCAAACTTGGAGAAACAAACTTTATTTTTTGCGTGATATTACAACTCAAATGGCAACTCTCAACAAACAACTTCAAGGCAACAAAATAATTGTTTCTCATTTTTATTCAAAAATTAATGGATTTATTGTTTGCTTGGAACGAAAAATCAAGTTGTTCAAGAAAAAAGGTTTAAGTAGTTTTGAAATGTTTAAAAAACATGGGAACAAAATTGATTATCGATTTTTTTCTGGCTGGCTTGACAAACTTTTGGTTAAGTTTAATTCAATGTTTGTAGGAATTTGACAAATTGGAACCAGCATTAATGCTAGCAATTATTCTTTACCAAACACCATTTGACTTCAATTGTGAAAAATTGTCTTTAAAACTATGTAAGGCTTTTTAAAATTACAGATGATCAGCAACCAATTTTTGACAGTGAACTTGATGATCTTAAAGGCGAAAGAAAACTTTATCCTGAATTAAACGAGGACAACCTTCCACAATTTTGGCTGAGAATTTTGAATTCCAAGCGCTTTCCAGTCACAAATGTGATAATTGCGAAGCTCATGTGCATTCTTGGTTCAACTTATCTTTGTGAAAGTACGTTCAACATTATGCATTTTTTGAAAAGCAAATTCCGTTCGCGTTTAACTCAAATAAATCTCGAGAATGAACTCAAGTGCTCTTTAACAGATTTCAAGCCCGAATTTAGACAAATTGCAAATAAATATCGTAAACAATTTCACACTTCTCATTCTGCCAAATCTAAAGACTTGTAATATTTTTTTGACATTTGTAACTTGAATTCTAAAGATAACCAAAATAAATGTGTTGAATTTACAGTTTTAGACAATTTAATCGATTATAAAACATGTCAAATTTGGTGGCCATTTGTCTCATTCGATGGCCACTTTTAGTGGCCATTTGCCTTGTTCAATGGCCACTTTTGTGGCCATTGCACCAAAAAGTTTCCCCACACCTGGTGTAAAGTGTTATTCCTTTTAGTTGCACACGTAAATATTGACACACATTCACTTCTTCTCAGAAGCAAATCGACTTTTGGACGCATTAAAGAGATACATTCGGGTTTGGAGTGTGTTGTTTGTGTGTGGTAATGTTTACTAAATAATATAAGATAGATAGGTTAACCTGACGTGTCTGTTTGTGTGTGATCGTTTTGCATACGTTGAGTTGAATCTTAAAGATCTTATATTTATTCAATTTGACAAACATTGTCATGTCTAGTTTTGGTTTGCAAACTGACAGTTCGATAAATATGTCAATCGATATACTATTTACATTTAATAATAATGCAGAGTAAAATTTGTTTCGTCATTTGTCAAAAGCAATCCCAAAAATAAGAAAGCGAACTTGCTTGTGAACAAAAGTCGATTTCTGAATTGTAAAATATTATGAAATTACACATAATTGTTGATCATTTTGCCATTTTGGTAATTTACCAAAGGAAAAAAAATGAATATGGGACGAATCACAATAATAATAATGGCTTTTATGATTTTTATTATTATTATTCCTATTTTCAATCCAATATCTATTTAACGTGGACTAATCTAAATTTTTGAACATATACCGTCAAACAATATTTTGAGCCAGCCATGAATTTTTGTATTTAAAATTGGTACGTCTTTTGTGAACACTGCTCACTCATTAGTGCACACAGTTGTGAGCGTGATTGTGAGTGTTGCGTTGTGTTGACGTTTTTGTGCTACGTATTTACGCCTGCTTTCGACTTTGATTGCCTTTTCCTTTTGGTTCGATCTTTTTGCTAGTCTCAAATTCTCTCGATTCAAAATGGATTCCAACCAAAATTCTGCCACGGCTAACAATGCCATCGACTCGCCAGTCATTTCACTCACCTCCTCTTTTACCCAACTCGAAATTAATACCCACAACAAAACTGGTGGTGGCCCGATCAATCGTCTGCCAAACGAAACGATGCAGTTGATTGTGGCCAAGCTGGGACTGGATGTTGATGTCAACAAGTTGATTCGATTACGATTGGTGTCCACAAGGTGGAGAGCGATGATCGAGTACTACTGTGGGCAGAAGAAATCGCTGATCGTGGCACCGATTACTGAATTATCTCCTTATAATAATTATTTAACAGAATTTGAAGAACGATTTTTTGGAAACGCTAATTTGAACGATTTCACACGCCTTCATTTGAGCACTGATATGCCCTCTCAATGTTTGAGGTCACTGCTGAAATTATTTCCCAACCTCGTTCGCCTGTCTATTTATTGTGAAGGTAAATATATGATTTTTTTTCTTTAATCTCTTTAAATATATTTTCCTAAAGATCAACTTCGAGTGTGTGATTTCTTTCAGTACATAAAGTCGTTGGACTCACTCAAACAACTCGACCTCAATGATGAAATTGTCAATGTTCTGTCTTATCTGCCTCAAACTTTGTTTAAATTGGAGCACATTGCATTCACTTCCCATGAAGAATTCATTTTGAATGAAGACGATTTCTGTCAATTATATTTGTCATCTTGGGCCGGACTGTGTTCGTTTCTATTTCAGAGGAAGTCAAATTAATTGTAAGCACATTCTTCAGTGGCACAGCCTCAATCCAACCTGGTTGTCCAATGTAACTCATCTGCGAATTTGCAAATGACGGTACGAGTGAATGGCATTCCAAAGTTGTGCACCCAGCTCACTGAGCACGCAATTTCGTTGACGCACTTTAATGTAAAATTTCACGTAAGTTCATTTGTAATATGATTTTTCCCTATACTAACTCGAGTATATATCTAACTATCTAACTACATTAAAGTAATTTTGAAAATCGTGGTTGTCATCGTCGTGTCGGGCATGGTGGAAGGTACGACGGACATGCGCAGTAGAGAGATGATAGAATCCATGGTTATGACCCTTGAATCATGGATTTGGAAAAGTTTCCGGAAATATCTTTGAAACTTCCGGGAACTTTCCCAGGTAGTTTTGAAAAACAAAGTTTCCGGGAAGTTTCTCAACTTTTCCGGAAACTTTCCCAACTCCAAGTTTTGTGAAACTCCACCAGTATATTGTTTCGTTTGGCAGGTCGCTAGTGCGATGTGCTTTTTTTTAGTAGACGAAGAGGTTTACAAATTCAGGCGAGGTTGTGTTCATTGGTACACTGTTTGATTGATTGATGGTAGATGATGAATGTACAGTAGAAGTAGACATTCGATTGGATATTTTCTTTTAGAAACTACCTGAAATACTTTTAAAGACAAAAAATTTATTCTTATATAATTTTTAACACTGAATCCAATTGAATACTCAGAATCTGATTTTCTTATTTAAGTTGAGTTAAAGAAAACAAATGTACAAACAAATTTACAATCAAATGTATAAATAACACTATTTTTTGGCCATTTGAGAACATATCGTTTTTAAAATATATAGAAGTAAAAAATTTCAGATTGTCATTTCTCAAGACCATACATTTACCTTTAATTTAATATATCGCTTAAAAAACGGTATACTGGTTTAGGAGTAAAGATTCAAACGCAAAATGAAATTTTGCGTTTGAAATACAATGGGCCCTATTGTCATATGTCGACCACAAATTAACCACCACTTAATTCAAAATGTTTTCCTCATTTTTTTTCTGAAATATTTTTTTCTAAATATGATAAAATCTTAGATTTATTTTGAGGAGAGCGCTCACAAGACGTAACCAAATTGTGGTTGCATTCTCTCGAAAACCCAATTAAAAATCTCTTGAAAATCGTGAGAGTTACAATGACGCTAAGTGAATGCTTTGACTGAGAAATATAAATTACAAAGTTCTTGAATAACGCAAGTTTACTTATTTAGAAATACTAAATATTCAGCTGCATGGTATAACAGAATGCTGCATTTGGCAGAATGTGCACCATAAATTCGGAAACCTAAGAGGTTTTACTTACGAATATTTACGAAAAATTAAGAAATTGTCTAAAATGAACAATAGTCTAAATGACTAGAGTGAATTCAGTTAGCAGTGTAAGCTATTTAAAATTATTATCTCGTATATGGTGTATTTATGTACATCATTGCATATTTCCAATATGAAATTGACAATGCATAGTGCATTTCACACAGACACTGTATTATTCGAGCTTTGTGTGAGATTTTACTGATTTAAAACCAAGAATTTTCTGAAAGCAATCGAATGGTCAAGTGAGGCCATATTGTCCAATTCAAATAAAAGCAACCAAAAAGTACAGTCTTGCTCATGTTGTTTGATCATTCGAAACAATCGAATGGTAAGGTGAGGCCATATTGTTCAACTTAAACAAAGTAACCGAAAAGTACAGAGCCGACATGCTGTTTTACCATTCGAAAACATTCGGAATTTCAATTTGGCTATTTTGTATTTCCGTGAGTATAGCAGATAATGGCAATAAAACGCCATCTTTCCATTGAAATATATTCGCCGAGTCCGTGTCGCCAATACTGAAAAAGTTACCTCAAAAATCATTCCTCACAACAACAACAAAACTGGTAGTGGCCCGATCAATCGTCTGCCAAACGAAACGATGTAGTTGATTGTGGCCAAGCTGGGACTGGATGGCGATGTCAACAAGTTGATTCGATTACGATTGGTGTCCACAAGGTGGAGGAGCGATGATCGAGTACTACTGTGGGCAGAAGAAATCGCTGATCGTAGTCTACACTTGAAACTGTCCATTGAAGCGCACGAAAACGCGAAAGCAGCCACGATAAATGCGAAAACGGTTAAACACCC